>NW_019060210.1:1628218-1652496 GCF_000696155.1 Zootermopsis nevadensis
CGCTTATGATCTTCTCGAAACGGACCTTCTGTGAATTAGCTCTGCAGATAAAGCAAATTTGAATGCATCACAACATAAATGAAATAAATTCTACGGTCGAGTGAAATCATTCGCCGCTAACGGCTCATTATCATGATTGTAAACATTTAAACAAAGTGACAACCCTTTTAATTTAGTTTAAAATGTAATTACACCAACGTTCGTAACAACAGTTTGACCGCGTCATGTTTACTGCACGGAAAATGGGCTTATAAACGTCTCTGTTTAATTATACTTTTCAAGTGGATTACATTCTATTGCATGCCAATTCAACAAATACACAATACAAGCACATACATATTTTCGTAAAAAAGTATCGAGCTGAAAATTATTCAGAAATTCAAAATATCCATCGATAATGCTGGCTAATTATTCATTTATCTGCTCACAAAACAGCAAAACCCAAGCACACTACAAGCGCGCCGATGTGAAATGATTTACCATTAACGAAATGCTAAGAGAAAGATTCTCTTCCGTGCTAGAAAACTGATGCCCTTTTAACAGTTTTCTCTTGTTATAAAATAGCACATTTATCAACAGAATGTCTGTTTTAGTTTTAAATCAATCAAACTATCAATACATGATAATGAATCATCTGAATGGCGTCTCGACTGATACAAATTGAAAACATAGCTTCTTCCTATTACCAAAACAAGAAATCCATTATTCAAGGCAACCTTGATTTCTAAGGGACAAACTATAAGACTCATCTTCTTGAAGCCATGTACTAAACCTTACAAAGCTTAATTAAAATTTCGAAAGAAGACTTATCTCTGATACTACATCTCTTCGTGTTGTGTCCCTACTTCCAGTTCCCTGAACTTTAAAGTCGGACTTTCGCAACGTTTTATTGCATCCGTTGTCTTAACCTTCTAGGCTTAAGACAGAGACTTCACAGACGACCATTACGAGTCTGTTATGCAGTGCATAGATCGGTTTCAGAAGAATATAATACACATTTTATTTATTTTGATTCCCGTTGGTATTAACAGCAAAAATAAAGCTAGCTACGTGTTGGCTCAATATATTTTATTTTGTAATGCAAGAGCAGGTAATGCCCGATTGTCTCTCCCTCTCCTTTCCCATATTACCCTATATAGGCCTATAGATGCCTATAATCGTGTATACATAGGCGTGTGTATTCGTCGGCCGTTCCCTGCCGTGGTCGTCTTAATACGTACATACTGCACATAGAAACCATTTTGCTGTCTTTTAGAGGGCTCTAAACTCACTCACTCACTCACTCACTCACTCACTCTCTCACTCTCTCTCTCTCTCTTTTCCCCCCTACTGAATATGACCCGCGGATCACAAATTGCTCTGATAAATTTATATGAGTAATGATGTACAGACCTCTTCATTTTGAAAGCAATTAACCTTTGATAAACATCCAGTTAAGCTGTTAGAGCTTGTGGAAGTGAGATGGGAAAATCTATTCAGCCGGTCAGCCGTGTAAAAACACTTGGTCCATTCTGACTGCTTCGTGATTAATGCCATTAGTGAATCGGTCTACACGCTAATCAAAACTATGATTACGAATTATGACGCCCGTACTGAAATTCATAACACGGGACAATAATACAAACATGAACTAGGATTTGACAAAACAGCATGTAAAAAGTGTACATTCCAAGCCCTAAATTAACTTTTATATTCAAAGCCCTGATTTTATAAATCAAAAAAGTGTTCGTAAGGGCGAGAAAAAACAGAGCCATGTCACACCGATTAAAACTAAATTCTCATTTTCAAATAGATAAATCAGTCGTTCACCGAATTATCCAAAGTATTTGAAATTAATTATATTTTATTATTTGCAGTGACGTCCTTTAGAAATAAGTTAGGCGTCCCAAAATGAGACAATAACTAAATTCTCTTAAATCAATCATCCCGTATTACAGCCTACAATAAAAAAGGCTGTTCCAAAAAGATACTTGTACACAACCATTACATACGTCAGCAATTTGTATATATCTTTTTGGGACACCTTGTGTAACACAAGTTGTGAAACTTCAAGTACATATTCTGAATGTTGCTCATTTTATTTCCACCTCAGAAATTTTTAAGATATAGAGATGCTTCCAATTTTGATGACATAAGAGTTAAAATTTGCCTTCTAACGGTATGGTGTTTATACTGAGATTTATGAAAATCAATAATTTGTGACAGTCACATTTTAGGTTTAAATTTGAAACCAAGGGCAGGTACACAGCTAACAAATGAATCTGTCCCTTCCTCGTCTCCTAGCAACAACTCACAGTGACAGATATAATGCGATATACGATTTAACGGAATTAATTCCGAACAACCATGGCAACGTTCACAATGCCTGCCGGCTAGTGCTATTTTGAAGCGATTACATCATCCGCGCTGATAATAAAAGCAACGAGGGGAGTTCATATTAATCGTAAATTAATAGCAATGCTGAATAATACATGGCGGCGTGTGTAATGGAAGCGTGGTATATGGAGCCACAAACCCATTTCTCGCGCTATCAGTCCACCCTTTGATTGCAGCATGGAATTTAAATTATAAATAGGTAACGTTATATAATGAAGTTACACAAGGCGATGTTAATTCCATCACGAATTGGAGCAGTTATTCGCACCGTGCGGTCAGCCATCGGATTCGAGTAGGCCTGCGAGGCTACAAAACTTAAGACCGTGATATGTTGGTTGGAAGTTACTGAAGGACAACCTATAATAATGAATAAGCCAAAGACATATACCTCTGATTTTATGGATGGAAAAACTCGGCTTGTTTGCCACGAACTTGTCAATATTTTGGCATTTTTAAAAATTGACATTCTTAATTTTTGTATTTTTATTATTCCATAATCAGCAGAAGAGCAATCCTGAAGGTCAAAATTTAAAACTGGGGTTAAAAACTTGTATCTCAAATCTAAAAGTTTATTTTAAAACTTGTGTTTAAATAATTATACTAGTTCTATCAGATTTTACTAAAATCCCATTCATATTTCATTTCGACAAAAATTACCCTATTTTATTTACGAATGTAAAAGACGGTCAAACTGAACCGAAAAAAGAACTGCGAAAATCATGGACCTAAGCGCGTGAAATTTGGTCAGTAAGTTAGTCAGTTAGTTAGTTAGTTTACTTAAGTTAGTTCTGTACGTTATTGACCCTCATATTTCCTCGAACTGTTATTCACTGCTTGTGCACACTAGGGATCTACACAGCCCATATACTGGGCATACTTGACCAACTGCATTCACAGATGAAGCAAAAATTTTCCAAAATGGAAATTAATGCAGGCTGTATCCAGTACAGTCAGGTCACATCTTAAATCATCTTCACTTAACCTTGAATTATATAAGAGTACAAACATAACTCTGTATAAGCTGATGATCTAGTTTAATGCAGTACAAAGCATTTCTTTCACGTATTAAATTAATTTCTAAATGAACTATTATCATAAAACATTGTTTTTCAATATACAATGTGATTTATTCTGTAAAATTAAAGGTCTTAAATAAATAAAGCACAATTCGATTGCTTATTACTTTCGTTAGTCAACCAAAAACACTCTCATTTATTCGCTGCCCACCATACACACAAAGTTACAGACTTTTAACAGTCTAACTTATTATTATTTCTTAGAAATTGCATTTAATACCGCCCGTAAATAAAAATCCTGAAAAATCTCTCTCTACGCATATGATATTCAGAAAGCAACAAATCAAAAGTTGAAATAGAAGAAAAATCGCCCGCTAAAAACCTTGAAATTTTAAAGGGGATTGTGTTCGATTAATAATTCAGGTGCCGTTATATAAACTAAATCCAATTTTCAGTGAGTCACAGCCATTTCGAACAGTGTGATAGAAGAACAAATCCAATTGTCGAATCAGATTTCCAGCACATTTTACCTAGCGCCGATTCAATTTTCATGAAATGGTTTAAAGTGCGTGCATCTATTAATGTCAATTTAAATACGTGCTACATATAGTGGTAAAAATATATTCACATCAATCTCGTGGTAGAACCTAAATTATAAAGTTCATGTTTTTGAGACAGGTAATATATCACACTCTATTTCTCGGGCTGGGAGCCAAATCCACTAAAACAGAAGCGCTTGAAGCAAATTGCCATTAATTAGAGTAGCGGAGAAATTTAGAGGAGAGGGTTGTTGGTAATTTCGCTCTCACGCCTATTATGCCCATGTCAATAAAGTTCCAGGGCCCAAATTCATACTCACACAAAACACACACACGTCCCAAAATGTCAGCACAAAATTAAAACCCTGCCTCCTGTCGCTGCCATCATTATAAAACGCCTTGTCTGCTATGATTATCAATCAACACATCTTTTGATCCCACACGCTGTAGCAATCAAACGCCATAATATGATTGGGCGTAATTCATTGATAAGTATTAAACTATGCGTGTTCTGGTTCGCAAAACACAAGCTTTGTGGCTTTGTATGTGACAATGCATATCCGTTTGACGTGTTACACTGCAAATATATTTATATTTGATTTATTATTATCATTATTAATACTGCTGCGTGTACGTTTACTGTTACCATATTAATCACACAGCGTAACATGTTATATGAAAACAAATACAATATGGAAGTATCGTGAAGAGTGCTATGTTGGAGTGTATTTAGGGTGTCTAAGGCAGGTGAACTGAGAAAGTTACATATTTATATTCTCCGCCTAGTTTTGTCGATAGTGTCTTCTGGGTAGCGATGGCGTACCTACCAACTAGTCCAATCAAGAAGACCACAATCGATATATTAAAAGTTCTGAGAGCCTTAGATTTTAACACCAATACTAATACAAAAACATATCAAAAGCTTGTGTCACATCTGTTCGTGCAATTTCTGACATGTATACATGCATTAAATAACTGGACGCAATTACGTTAACGTTAATTATTTTAAAACTAAGAATAAATCTAGTGTCTTAACTGAAGTAGACCCTAATGACAGATTCTATTCCTGGCAAATTCTGATCTAAGAGTCAGGTCGTAAACAATTGCACCAGAATCCTAAAGCATTTGTATTTATTTAATTTTCTTTTGCTGACTCTGCAATTAGCTCTTGTAGCTGCTGAATTAGCACGTTAACGTAAGAAACTGAATTAGTTTATTGGTACTCCACTGTAGTGTTTCTTAGTAGCAAACACTTCTCTTGTATTCCTCTAGTTTTAGTGACCACCGACTCACACTACTAGCCAGCAGCTTCAAGTTGGATTTCAGTTTCTCACATCTGCGAATATGAAAGTGATTGTCTGCTGGGTTGATTTCTACAACACCCAAATATACAGTCATCATATTATAAGTTATTCGTAATTTCCTTCCCGAGTTCTAAGCAATAACATTCAATTCTTCTACACCGTTTACACTAGGTACCTGTAGTTGCATTGATACAGTTACCGATAGCACATCATAGCATAGAGAGGCATATTCTGAGTGAGATTTCAGGTCCCCAAGGCAGCGAGTATGAAAACTTCAGCCTTCTGAGATACTTTACCGTGTATTCTCGTGGAAGCTGACAGGCGTTTCAGAGGTGCGTACCGCCTCCATCGCCAGAGCGATAAGTAAAATTCCATCACGTCGAGAGCTCTCAATCTCGTTAACACAGGCCTATATATTTTTAGGTTCCATACCATCGATAGTTATAACAAAATTCGAATTACGGCAAGAACTTTTATGAAGACAAGCAGGGTACGTAATCTGTTGTAAGATTTTAACATAACCTGTTCTACAAAATGTAGGCTCTCTCCCGAGGCACATTACTTCAAATATGGACATTAAATAAACCATCTATCCTATTTCCTTTTTTAACAAGAAGACATGAATTCTCGCCATAATCGAATTTCCCCTCCTGCCTCGTCTATCCGCTAACAGGCCGCCCTCTTATTTTTAATTCTCCCTAACAGCCCTGCCGAAGATGAAGACGGTCTTATCGACGTCTTGCAGACACCGTGTGTATGTAGCGCACTCTGGAATAGAGGTACGTTGGCTTTCAGGGCTTGTAAACTGCGCCACTGTACAATATCATTACTGGGTGCTTTCACACTTAGGTCAAAAGCGAACCATCTCACATACTGTGACTATATAATCAAAAGGAATCAAATTCCAGTCGCCTAGCAAATAGCATGTAACTCTACTAACGCAGAGAGCCTGGGTCTTCTTCAGTTATATTAGGTGCGTAGCACACTTGCATGAACAAGAAGGAAGTTGGTAGGAAAAAAACTTCAGTATAAGAAGCGTACTGACAGACCACAAAGAATGTGGGAGTACTATATTAAAACCGTTGTTAGGATAAGGGTCAACAGGTTAGATGAATGAAAAACAAGTTCCTATATGAGTTCGAAACAAATGTAAATAAATGATCTCACTTCTGCCAAATTCGAACACTTTGTAACGATTTGTACTATCACTACACAATCAATCACTTAGTCCCTTACCTGCAAGCCTATGCTACTGTGTGAAATTCACGTCGAATTGTACAGTTTTTTATGAATAAGTCAACGTCTGAAGTTAACATCCTTCTGGGAAACAGCGCCGTGCAGTCTAGTAAAAGTTAGTCGACGTTTTAGAGGTGCGTATTGTCTCCATTAATAAGGCGGGGTAGTATGTCCCTCTAAAACTTCGATCAACTTCTACAAGATTACATGGCGCAATAAACCGGTAGGCCACAATTTTCATACTCATCGCCGTGGGAACATAAAATCACATCATGCCAATACAAGTTTAAATTAAGAAAGATTTGTAGGAAACTATAAAATAAACCGTATGACCTGTTTTCTTTGAAACGGGGAGAGAATTTATAAACAGCCTGTATGAACCGATCTGGCTACAGGCTACTAATCCTTATAGAGAAACACTGTGATAAGCCAAGTGTGAATTGGTTGAAACTGCAAACTTGCAAGAAAGAAAAGACAAAGAAGTAATCCAGTAACTTGGTCGGTAAAAAAAATGCAAAGATACCCAAAAGAGACGAGAGGAAACATTTCTGTATTTTTTTTTATATCACATGGACCATCATACGATATTATTTGCCCGACCACTACAATGCCTTCGTCCTCCATTCCTGTACACAGTTTATACTGTCAACGCTTTTGGACACGCAAAGTGGAAAGCGCTGTTTATCCAAGATCCAAAGTACGTCTGAATTTAAGCATGGATGAAAAAATATGGCGACTACTCAAAATATGAGAGAGGGGGATACTTTTATCCCAGCCTAAGAGAAGTGTAAGAAAAGTGTAGGAAGGTGTGGGAAAAGAGGAGGGGATTACTTCTTTCCAGACAGAAAACACTTCGAAAACTTCCTGGAACATTACACAAAAGAAGTCTGCTACGTATTGTAGACCACTTTTCCACTCATTGACCTGTGACTGAGATAGCAAAGTGCAGATACAGGCAGTTCAACATACATTTATCCATTGCTGCAAGAAAGAAGAAAACTCTTGAAATTGTGTATTAAATACGGACATTTAGAGAGAACATTTTCTGGGTACGATGATCCAGGTTCGGGAAGGAATCATAATTAAATTTTTCGGTGATAAAACGCGGACTGAATTCTCTACTGCTGTGATTGAGCATTTATTTGTAGGAGTAGTAACGTTTTTCTTGGTACAACGATACTGTTAAGACTTGGGAACAACACGTGTACAATCAATCATACATGGTTATGAGTGATACAAACAATCAGCCTGTTTACTGAAACAGCAATCGCATACAGCTACGAATCTACTAATGTCAACACAATTAAGGTTTTCATGGTTTTACTGACACCTGCCAATACCACTATGAAATTAGATAAACTTCCCAACCCTGAACCAGGCCAAGTGCCATATTCAAGATCCGAGGTCATGGCATTGTGTTGGGTGGTTCGTTTCTTGCTTTCTGTATTTCAAACATTTCCAGAAACAATCAGTAACCTAGCAACGAGTGTCTTTTCTGTCTCGTTTACAGAATCCTGCGTTACATCAACGAGCCTAAGTTCTTAAGATCGCTAGTAAGAACCTTCTTTGCAGTTTGTCGCTGTAAGCTTCTTACAATGTGTCAACCTCACAACAAACAGCTCCTAATAAAACTACCACAAAGGGTTCAAATCTCGTCAGCTCAACTTTCCAGTTTATCAAAATACTTATAACGCGTGTAAGGAAGAACTCAAGCATCTCAACTAAGAAATTAAAATGTTTGTTTGACGATTTTGAGCCAACCCTTTAACGTACATTGATAACATATGTACCATTGGTTTTAATATTCAATAACTTAATTTTGTTAACAGACTGTATTTATGGGTTTCGTAAAGTTCTCAGAATAAACAGCGATTATTTCCATAAACAACATTAACCAAGTGATACTCGTAATGAAATGCAATCCTTTTAAATATTAATTAGATTTCCTTCGTTCTGCGAAAGGGAAATATTTCTCAACAAATTTCTTGTGATATGAAACTCATTTGCTGGCTGTTAATTTACATCTCGAGATCAAGATACTAAACGTTTTCCGAACTGTCTATGAGTCTATTTTATTTCTGGGATCAAACGTAACGTATTAGCACTATTTCAAAGTATATTCAACATCAAGGGATGACATAGTATATTCAGACCGGACGAAATTTAAAATAGTACTTTTAACATACGTTGTCATCAGACATCCTAAAAGTCAATACAGTTTACTCGAAATAAGCCATAACCGCTTCCATTTCTTTATTAATACTTATTCAGTTTTCACAATTAAACCAAAATTTCTATATACCCTAATGATAAAAAGTGGCAATTACGTGTTTTTAGAATTATTTATGACTTTCATTGTTCCATTAATTGAAATATGCGTTGTGACTCAAAAGCAGTCGTGCGGAAACAGTTGCTTAGTGTTAGCAGCACAGTTCTCAATGAACACCTCTAACAGATAACTCGATACCATAACCCGTTACAATCGATTACAAGCAAACACTCGACTCAATAATATTGGGTAGGCAGCTATCACGACTGAGAGTCCCTTACAGCGAGTGAGCGAGCGGGCAATTTTCCCCTTTCATAAGCTGTTCAAAATGTTGCACTCCGCTCCCATCAAGCCTACTCAAGCTCTAGTAGCAAGAACAGAACTCAATATTCAGCGAAATTCAAATGAGAAGCATTCTCTGGTGACAGGAAACAGAACGGTGCGTGTAGAGTTTCGTGGACAATAGACCTCGATATCGAATGGATGCAATGAGTACTTACTTAAAAGGGTAAAGGAAGTTGACATTTTTTGTGCTCTAAAGCGCCCTCTTTCACTCAATCGTGACATAAAGAGAATTTTAAGCACGCTACTAAATGATTTAATCTTCAACTAAGAGTTTGTAATTCTAGGATAAATACCGCAAAAAATCAAAACTTACTTCAATAAACGTGACAATATGGAAATAATTTTTCCCGAAAAAAATTAGAAAAATGTAAGGTTGTATTTCTCTATATTTCGTTATTTTATTTGTCTTCATGGCAGTGAACATCGCACTGACCTAGCATTGGAAATAACATTCACTACTGTAAGTTACTATTTGTATTTCTGCACAGAATAAAGTCCAGCTGCTATGACTTTTGATTGATGTTACGCTAACATTAACAGAAGGCTTGAGAGGAGTTAAGGATTTGTGTGATGAAGGAGCTTCTCGTTTTCAGAGGAGAATCTATCATAAACATGAGGTCAATATTAGTCATTGCTTACGTTACACATAAGTTATGAGATAAAAATTAGAGCTGTTTTTGTTGTGTCTTATTGTAGTACCACTGCCACCGGGTAAAAGCCCATTTGCAGTTAATAATAATAAATAATAATAATAATAAATCCTACATAGAAAACAATGAAATTGTATTTCAAAGAGCATAACTTTCTACGATGTTGCATGGAACTTTTTAAACCCTCTCCCCTAAAAAATAGCACCTGCTTCAGATTTATAATACTGCAGACTTTTCCAGTTCTCATTTGTCTATGATACCCCAGTTCCTGTCAGGCACAAAACCCATAGCTAAAATTAAGATTAAGGATCCTTCACGTTAATATTCATATTACCAGAAGATTTTTTATGCAAGAAAAAGATCGCTGATTTACAACGTGGCCCTGCACTGATATCGAAATGAGCCGAGCAGAAATTTACCCAGAGCTACAGATTGATTTTAACGAGTCCCTAGAGAACTAACCCCTTTCATTTCCCCATCCCTATCGATTCCTGAAAAATTTTGATTAAAGATCTGACGTATCCATTAGCGTTTCAACGAAGCAATTTTCTTTCAAGTCACCTTGGTTATTGACGGAGCAAATAGAGCCTGTTGTTAATGGGATTCAGAACGACTCAGAATGGATTCAATTGTGGAAGAAAGGTGAATTCCCTAGTTTGACTGAATTATCTACTGTACAGTTTTCCATGCCCGTTACAAAGCCAGTTGAATCCATGGCACATCCTATCTCTTTAAGACCCATTTTTATATAAACCTTCAATTTACGCCTCCATTTCGTCCCGTCACGTCCTACAACTAAAAGGTTTCAAATTCTCAACGTCCCTCGTTTGTTGTCGGGTATATACCGAGTACAACCTATTTGGGTTAAGACTGAGCGGAAACTGCAGTGTACAGCTGTGTGACACCTTCCTGAGGTTCAAAGTAAAATTTTCTTATTGTGATAGAAGTCTTTGAAGCAACCTTCGCTGCACAAACCAGCTAAATTAACTTCACAATCTTTGAGCACATCTTCCTTGTATACAAAGCGTCTGAGCCGAAGGACGGGGGACGGTGAGCAAAGAACCTAACGCCAGCGAGTTTTAATCGAATGGGTACACAAACTTTGTGGGGAGATATCAGAGTTTGACACAAAAACCAAAGCCTATACACACTCTAAACGATATTCATTTTATCGATATTTTCGCTAGAGTCGAGTTTTAGACTTTGACGACTCCAAGTTCCTTTCATAAATACGTGATAGGGCACGTTATATACACTATGTGCAACCTAACTTGGTGTTTATATACCCTGACTGCATCTTGTTCGGAAGCACCCGCTCTGAAATTCTACAAGGGACCAACGTTCCTGGCTGACTATTCTATGGTTTTCTTCATTCTCCAAGAAAAATTCTTGTCTGCCTTAAAAATACTACCACCACTTTCTCCCATATTCACCCGTATTCATTATTTGTAACATAACACTTTTCACTAAACATTACAAGGATTAGAGTGTCCGTAAGTGTCACAGAGCCATAACCAAACACGCATTGAGACTGATTTACAAAGCAGGTTACAATCTCGGCTATGCATACAATTCGCCTCGAAAAAGTTTCTGATTCGAACTGAGCTCACACGATCTGATAAGTTTCAATGTTTCAGAGTTATTACATGGGAACAGTACATTATTTTCTTGATAATTATTTCTCGATATAATTTAGGGGCACATAATATTTAATTTCACTTTCTCTCTTGGAAATTGCGCTTTCATGTTACGACGAACGTTTCTCCTATTTTATTTTCAGATCGGCAGCCGACGCCATAGTTCTTTGGTATCACTTCAGCTGCAAAATGAGTTAATCTTATGAGAATATTATAAAAGGACGACCTGCCAGTTAGGAGTTTCTCCGCTTTTCTGCCTCCTACCCCCTCGAGGCTAATGTAAAAGTGTCTTAACTACACGCCGTTGACATTTCCTCTTCCTTGTCTCTCGGAACATCTATATAGATAATAATCTCACTCGACTCTGCGTAACTTTAGTATTTGGAGCAAAACTGTTAAATAAACTCCGGCAGACCCGCTGGTATCGCAGTCATCGGACACAGGATTTGACTATGAACAACAAGCTGAGTTCGCTTGATCCATTGATGCATAGAACATAGGAACGTTTTCTGAGCACATCATTTAAGTGACTTGAAATAAGCAGTCATCAATCAATCTTACGAACTGTAGCTCTGTGGGAATGATTCGTAGGCAATAACAGGAACATCGGGGTCTCAAATAATTTACATAAAACAGATCAATGAAAGGCAATAAATCACGTTAAATTAGAAGCACGTGCCAGGGACCACGTTCGTGTTGAGATGTTTCTGAAATAAGTGAAGAAGCTTAGGAAGGAAGGAAGGAAGAAAGAAATATAAAAGACAGAAAGAGGGCTACGAGAAAGTTGTATAAAGAAAGGGAGCCAAAGAGACATCAAATAAGCACAGGAAGTAAAAGTAAAGAATTGAAGACAAGCAGCAAAGGGAAAGCTACAATGAAAGAATTATACCAAAGAAAATTTTACGAAATCTCACAAATGTTTCTTTTAAGTGAGATGTAGGACATGTGGCTCAGGATGATGAACAGTGTCCTATAAAAGAATGGAAATTTCTTGACTAGATTCAGAACCAGGACTCCACACTATGGGATCAGATAATGAAAACTTTCAGCAAAGAAACAAAAGAGTAATATGTAAAGAATACACATGGCACAAAGTAAAGCGTGCAAAAACACTGGGGAAGATGAAGGACTGGCGAAGAAAACAAAGCAAGCGAAGAACGACAAGCAAAGGGCAAAGTTGAAAGTAAAAGGGCAGGAATTGAGTTTGAGTGTGTGGAATAGTGAACTATCCTACAGTTAGGCCTACATATCTGACTTGCGTCGACATGCATTAATGTTCTGAAGAGTAAAACGTATGGTATACGAAAATAAATTAAGGACTGAAAAAATAATAAGTAATATTGTAGATAAAAGGAGAGAGAAATAAAAATAAAAATATATAAGATGATGGTGGAAATAAAACTGGCAAAAATAATGGGTCTAAACAATCTGTGTGTGCTACGTAGCATCTAGGCATTCTGAGTGAAAGAGCAGTGTTTCAAATAACAGCAGATCACCAATCTCCCGGCCAACAGATCCATTTTTGAGAAAAGATCTGACTTAGACCCGCGGTGTATGAGGTTTATGTGTTCTTGTATTTCTTTCTACCACAGTCACCACCGTCAGATATTTAATATCAATCTTTTCGGCATTGCACGAATAGCGTACTCGTCCAGTTAAGCGTGACGAACATTGGCCAGTACATTACGCGTATATGTTAAATGCTGTTTCAGTACTCGCATATGTGAAAGGTAAATTAAGGCCAAATGATAGATTAGAAAGTGCGATCGATGGGCGTTTTGTCACAGTCTGTACTGCGTCTGTATAATTTTCATTTGTACAGTGGAAGTATACTGAGGTAATTTTGTTGTTTCATGACTCAGTGTATCACTGTAATTATTTTCATAATTCATTAGCGCCTCATTAGTGTTTTAAGTGACGATAAAAACAACATGGGAGGGAGTGTACGAAAAGAGAAAAGTGAATTTCGATATTGTCACTGCTGACGTTTGTGTTTTGCGATGCTTTCTAGCGACAAAACCAGCGGCAAATTATCTCCGGTTTCATGCAAGAGTGGATACAGCGAGTCCCATACTCCGTGATCAGTTAACTTCACGATGCATTTAACTCATAAATCAGTCGTGGGTTCAGATATAATATAACAATAAAATTTTCAACTGAGTACCGGCAACCATCATGCCATTTTATTCGACGCTGTATGACCTATGAAGTTAGTCCAGCATCATTAAATACATGATAAACACTAAATAACTTATAATCGCTAAATTCAAGATTACTCGTATCGTAGGAATTTAACAGCTTCTGTAGTTAATATAACGTTGTTAAATTAAACTAATCAAATTGAGGATATAAAGTTTTTATGGGATAAAGAATAGTGTGAAAACCTTAAAATGGCTCCACTGATAAATTTACTAATATATTCAACTAAACACACCTCTGAAATTTTTAAATTACTGCGAAAATATTAACGTTTTGTGAGGTTTATTAGGTTTCTAACAGTAATAATAATTTTAAAGTTTAAATGCGTTATGTTTGTGTTTTATAATTAAAATATATAATATAATTCAGGTCTATACACAAACTTTATTTACAGATGTTAAAATTTGCGCTATTCACCGTTACTACGATGTTACAATACTGCGCAATACAAGGCGCAGTATTGTAACATCGTTGTAACGATGAATAGCGCAAATTTTAAATTTTAACATCTGTAAATAAAGTTTGTGTATAGACCTGAATTATATTATATATTTTAAGTAATAATAATAATTTCAGTCTGAAGTACCATTAATACTTTCTTGTGTTCCGCTTTTGTCGTGGCAACACACCAGATTTAACTGTTTTAGTATACAAACTTTAAAAAGGTGTGTTTTCTCATCTTTTTTCGAAAAAATCACATATCATGTAAAAGTACACGCAGAATATTTGTCTATACTTTCTGCTGAAAAACGGTTTATTTGGAGAGGTTACAAAAATTAAAGAACAAGATGACAAAATATCAGTAAATATCGTTATTATTTACAGTCTCATAAAATTCTAATTGAACAGATTACTCCGAAAAAGTCACTTGTTAAGGCTGGTTATTCCAATAAAACGAATTTAAAGTAAACTAAACTGAATGTAATTTTATTGAAATAATTTTGCATATAATAAGCAGTGATCGTAATGTATTTCGTGTTTATTCTCAGCACTTTAAGTTCGTTTACATGACAAGGGAACCTAGAATTTTGTTCCAGAGTCTGTTGAGCAATGCAAGCGTTTATCTTTTCAATTCTGTTATGAAATAATTACGACACTTTACATATTCTTGTTCCACTGTGTATACCTTTTCTCCCAGCGGACATTTTCCAGATTGTTACAAAACCCACTGTGTAAATATTGAAGGACTTTCCGTCAAGTTAATAACACCCAAACTGTACCCACTTCGAGTTTCAATGAAACGAACTACTTGCTGATCTCCTCCCCACACGCAATTCTATGACTGTGTCCAACGCAAAAGAGAACTGAATAAATTGTAAAACTCGTAATTGATGCAAGTCTTAAAATTATTTCAGCTAAACAGTTGCTTCATCAATTACTGTGTAATGACTGCAGGCCATGACCATTTCTATGAACCGCAAATTTGGTTGTGACGTGGTGGTACAGTCGCTGTGATTGTTCATCAAAACAGTTAGCAATTCAAAATGGTCTTTGTGAACCGTATGTATTTAAAGTAGGTCGCAGATCATAATAAACATTTTTTGCCGGAATAATCAAGTTAGTAAAGTGGTTTGGCTACCAGGTTTGGCTTTGCAGTTGGAACAACGAATTTATACTTGCAACCGTTTTAAGGACTGGCTGTTTCCTTGTAGTCTGTTAATCAAGATAAGGTTAATTTTAGACTTACGGCAATAACGTAGTAAAGGAAGACGGGAAATCAGACAGACAAACAACAAAATAATAGAATAACGTTTGTTGTAGTACACCCATCAGATTCTTCATTACGTGTGCTATAATTTACTGAAAAATGTTTTATTTCAAAACGTATTCAAACGAGAACGAAATCAATCTAACCAAGTTTCACAAAATTTAGTTCCATGCTTGGTTTTATTGTTTGAGTGTTAGGCTGCTTTTACTGTTTTGCTTTCATAGACTCGCCGTCTTTTCTGCCACTGAATCTGTCACATCTACTTGCTGTCACGCGCCTGTGCCCTCCCTTCCCGTTTCAAATTTGTTCTGACGCACTCAGCGCTGCGTTTTGAATGTTTTAAAGTAAACTAATGTTGTTACAATTCGCAGACCTGCAATAAAAACACAAATTGGTCAACACAGACGGTTTTAAACAACAATAATTCAATTCTTTAACAACAACAACAGGCTGTACTAGTTGAAATTTCAACATTAGATATTTAAAAGAATGTGTTATATTAAACTTTCAAAATGACAATTCATTGCATAAAACATACACATATCAGTTAATTAAACAAATTATGATACAAAACCGACACCCGAAACAGAGGATGACCGTACCAGATAGCAGTTTACATTTAGCGAATGCTTGTCACCATTCAGGTAAGAATTTGTACTCTTCACTAAATATAACTACAGTGAACAAATGAAAGCGGATGAGACAGTTAGAACATGCAGGCGAAAAAATGAGAAATGCATATAAAAATTTAGTCTGGGGACACTTTGGAGACCTTAGCGTGTAAAGTATAATAATATTAAAAATTATGTACATTAGCTGTGGGTTGTAGCCATTCCGATCAAGATGGGTTCCAGTGGAGTTATTCTGTTAAGATGTCAAATGCTTTTGGGTCCTATAAAACTGAATGGATTCTTGAACAGCGCAACTGTGCTTCTCAAGGAGGACTCTGGTTAATCGAGTTGGTCGGTACATAGTAACTCATATTTTACGTTAAGCTAAAATCGATCCTGATAAATTACTTCAAAATTGACCAGCCATAAATGGTATGAAGTATTATTCTATAGACCGCATGTTTAACTAATTAAAATCCAAGTAATATGTTCCCCTAATCCTTTTTGGTACACTCTACTATATATTGACAGCACTTTTAGTGATTATGCGTCAGCTCAAGATGGGGAATACGAAAAAGTGAAGAAATGTACTTGTATCTGTATTAATAAAACATCAGTACCATAAAAAATTCAAATTAATAAAGATCGCGTTTCTAAAATACGTGTATTATGTCGGACAAAAATATTTCGCTCTTCATTTAGTCGATAAGTCAGAAATATGTATCAAATCTGTACGATGTGCGTGCGTAGACCACAATACATTTCCTTGTTCCCCTTCTCATTGTAGCTTGTAGTGTAAACTGATGTGATAGTTTGGTTTGGGAAGAATTTCACCCCTTCCCTTACTAGAGCTTATGGCTTTCCGTACCACGCAGCTATCCCACACCACAGCGGATACAGGCCGGCCTATATGGGAAGTTCAGATACCATACCTCGTTGTTATGTGCAGTATTTCAATCATGCCTCCGCGCAAAGCTCATGACGCAGTTTAGATTACAGTGCATTATATCGGTTAAAAATTTGTGCCTTCCCCTTCGTTTTTCTATTTATTACATAATAACGCTCATATTTCAAACTGACCATAACAAGTGCGAAAAACAAGTATTCTGAACATGTCTGAAATATTTATATTTGGCCTACTTTACTGTAAATAAAAATTTACAATATTTCTTATACTACAGGTCAATCAGCCTATTAGTGAATACGCGTGAAATTTCAGGTTCTCACGACTGCAAATATGAAAATGAACGTCTTCCGGAATGTAGGGCTTTGTAGTCCGGTTGTCGTTTACCGACGTTTCAGAGGTGTTTGCTGCCTTCACCACCAGGGTGACGATGATGTAGATAGCAAGCACCTCTGAAATGTCGGAAACCTTCCTCCAGACTGCACGACGCAACAACACAGAATACAGTCATCTTCAGTTAGTAACTGTGTAAACCAAACAGAAATGTTGTTCAACCTAGCAGCTTAACCTTGAATTTCCAGTACTATTTAACAAGCGAATTACGTAGAAAAAACCAAAATCCTTCCAGGTTTGGAAGGAGAAAGAATCAGTTTGGTGGTTTAGTTTTTATACCAGACCAGAATGCATATAGTCCTTTGTTAAATAGTAAGGTAATGAACGTTCGGATTCCACAGTGAGAATATAGTGACCAGCTGAGAGTTTCGGAGGAAAATACTGCCTCCATCTTCACGGTGCAACAAACCAGAAGACCGCAATCTATGTTAATAACTAATTTAGGAGATTTGTTCGATGTGTAGGTGTACCAAGTTTATCTGAGCTTCCACTTTTCTTTCTAAACGTACTACAATAGATTCCAGTAACAGCAAAGAAAGGACTCACGTCTTTTGTCCTAAAAGAAAAAAAAACAGTGATTCAGTCGCGCCATTGTCACTGCTCTTTCCTGTGTTCCAATACCGTTTTCATCACAAAAGGAATTCTACCTTGTGAGTATTTTCAACAAACCCAGTTGTAGAGCAACCTCCTACAATGTGCTACTGCAGTCTTCCAAATGGTCAATGACAGGTGGGCGAGGGGAAACATTAAACTAGGGGTGGACAATAACACAATCGGGTGGAAAAATGGACACGAATTGCTTAATGCGAGGCGAGAGAGCTGGTGGCTCTAGATCAGGACAAGCTGAAATTATCTTATCCATCATTAATAACGTTTCAGAGTTCTTATTGCAACTCGGAACTGGCTTATTCAGACAGATTTTTGAAACGAAAGAAGGAATATATATAGTCATCATTTCAATGGGTAGCAATCTTCTCCGTCCAATATATAACTTTTATAAACTCGGGAACGTTTCAAAACTCCACTTTTTAACGAGTGAAGTTTTAAACTCCATAAACTCAGGTTTAAAAATAAGAAATGTATTTTGCAGTTCTTCCTAACATTTTTACATTTAAAGTTTTGAAAAAATCTCAGAATACTATCTCAGTTCTTTTCAAATTCCTTGCTTCTTGATTACTGCAGTCTATAAAATATTATTCTCAATACCTAATCAATATTTAAACAAGATTTCATCAAACCATTTGATGTAGATATTAAAATTAGTCATTGCATTAAGAAACCGTTTATGCCAGCCTGTATGAACGTACTGAAACCACGACAAATTATGTGCACCGAGAATATAATACACGGAAGCGAGAAGCATCATTATTGGAACTAATAACGAAACCACCTCAGGATGTACTGATATTTACTTTCCTTAATTACACCAAGTAAGCAGCTCAAACCGAGTGCAATAGTACCCTCTTTTTAAACGGAAATAAACATTGGACTTTCACACAGCTGGGAAAATTCTTGTCTCGGCTAACAACTATCAACCGCTCAAGAAACATTCTGTCGATAGAGTCAGAGCGTACCACAAATGTGGTGGTATCTCCCTGCAAGTACACAAGGCGTTGCAACCCAGAAGACAAACATCGAAATCTTCACCTTCGTGAGAACTTCAGATCTCAACTAAATACATGTTGCATGGAGTTAAAGGATAAATATAACTAGGAGATTAGGTAAGATTATCTGTGCTCTAGACGTGTATAAGCCACTTATAATTAGGAACCATCTGAGGTTAAGGATAGAAACTTCTGCCTCATAGCTCAGGGTTTTTACAGTAGGCACTAAGTTGAAATGTATAGATGTAATTACCCTCAATTTCCTGCCAGTTTTAGTCCACAGAAAGAGACCCTTGTACTGTACCAAAAAGATGAAAGTACAAATTCCATTTCTAGTGTCGGGAATTTAACCCCGACAATCAAGTTCCTTGCCTCTCATTTTACAGGCCACAGTTAGAAATATAATTTTGTTATTCTTAATTGATTTATTAAATCTCCTGTCTGAACGTGAAATCCTTAGTACAGTTCTGAAATCAAACACTGGGTAATTTTTACAACAGGAGGAAGATCACGTCCTATTTTGTGGGTGCGTCAGATACACGTAACTTTCTGTTCCGAGAGTCATTTGAGCAACAAACTGTTTGAGACAATTTCTCGAATTGAAACCGCACTGTAGAGCTTTATAAATTCAAACATTACGAAGCTGTGCAACCCTAGAGAAGTACTACTCTGCACAGTTGAGAGTCGCTACCTCAACCCCACGTGAATAATGTAATGAAATTAAACGAGAGAGGGGATGGGGTACATTTAAGCGGCGATGAGGAAGACACTGTCATTAACTACAAGTACAGCCACGTCCGCAAAATTAGGTCCCACGTGTAGTCCGATCACTTTCAACGCGCAGAGCATCTATGCGTCTCCTCAGTGTCTGTTTTGAGAACGACATATCGAACAAATAGGTTATATAGCATCGAACGAGAAACAGCAGGATAATACTATGCTATAAATTGGGAATAACTGGAGTGCAGTGTGAGATGGCAGAAGAATGAGTAGTGTGTCGAGAGGGACTGGGAAAGATATCAACTCGAAAATAAGTATCCCAGTGAGATTTCAGGTTCTCACGGAAGGAAATATGAGATGGCAGCATTCTGAAATATTGCGCGGTGTAGTCTCAAATCAAGTAAATCCATTTCACTAAGGTACATTTTAATATTATCATTCTATCAACGCTTAACTTCCCAACTGTTCCGTTCCTACAAATATTTTCTCCTATTCGCTGCTCCATATTTATCAGAAACGCCTTTAAGTTGGCATTTCAGGCAGTTTTGTCTTCCGACGTGATTTGGCCTACCTCGTGAAGTCACATATTGAGAATCGCCCTCTATCAACAGAGTAATATCATTAAACAAAATAACTCTGATACGGGAAGATCTACGTCACCCGCCTCTCTTTTTTACAAACATAAACATGTCTGACGTGATATGAAGGATTTAATGTTAATACCATCATATTTGGCACAAAGTTGTCTGTCTGTACCAGACATATTACGCTTAAAAATACAAAAACCTCGAGCAAAAAGAGAAACATAAGTATATTCTACCGTGTAACGTGTATAATCTCTTTGGCAGAAAGGAAAACTAATTATTGCAATAACAATTCTAACGTACTTAAAAAAATAAAACAAAACAAACTACAATATGTTGCTAAGCATGAAACAACGAACTGCATTCACTATATGAGTCATTAGCATCAAAGAGTTCCGCGAAAAATAATATACAACACGGAAACCGCTAACAAAAACCTACAACACTAGTGTGTTCATAATGAGCGAAACAGCGACATGCCACAGTAAAATAGTTTTAACCACGTCATGTGGTTAGCACTCCTAATTCTTTTTCTAGAGGTCCCAGGTTCGAGTCACAGTCCTAAACATTATATCACAACAACTTAAAATAGGTCACGACTATTTTCACATCATTTCAGATGCATGTGTTGTATAAGTTTACAGTTTATAACTCAAGAAACGACGATTTCTCGTGAGATTTCAGGTTCTCACGGTGGCGACTATGAAAATGGCACTTCTGGAATATTGCGCCGAAGAGTCTCGTAGTTGACCGCCTACTGCCTCCATCACTAGGGCGATATCCCAGAAGGTTGTCATCTTCAACGACTACCTCACACGTTTTGATACTGGTCGGGGTTTTTGTTCCTAACCTTGTCTGCACTGCCTCAACGAGCATCAACTGCAGGCTTCTATGACGAGTCGCTGTGGCTGACCGTCCGTTTGCATGACAACACTACGATCTCGTTTTGATTGATCCGAACTTCAGAAACGAGGTAACGTGAGGCTGAACTAATGAAGGTCATTAAGCGTGTTTCACAGCTAAGTGAAGACCCACTTCTACCTTCGCCCTGACCATTTGTCCTTACGCATGTCACAACCACACTGGTAACGAAGCTTCGCTAAATGTAATAGTATTACTTAACCAGGGGCATGCTCCCTCAGAAACGATTCTTGTGTATTTATCTGCTTACACGGAAGCAAAGATAGAGGATACCGCTTCCGCCGACGTTACCCCAAACGCAACTTCAGTATCCATCCATCAGATCGTACAAGTATTGGGGCCCCAGAGCAGTGTTGGGTGTGGATACGAAGGAGAAAAGCTGCCGATGAGAGAGTTTATGTCAAAGCATAAAGGTGGCGACTGACTTGTAACATTTGCCTGTAATGTAACGTGTTACAAATCGAGCATTACACAAGTGAAGACAGCGACCGGAGCCGCTCGATGCGAGCCGCTCACGCTTGCGGGCGCTCCATCGTGTTGTCGGTTTTTTCGCGAATCCCTTTGAGTGTTACATTACAAGTCAGTCAGTCAGTCAGTCGAGCGGCGTCGTAACGAGCATTCACGAGTTCTTTAGATAAGAGTAGCGTATTAAATGAAACAAAGATAACACAACCTCCACGTCCGACATATTGAATGAAATGAATGGAGCACACATGAGCACAGTCGAGCCGAGCGTTCAAAACGAGCATTCGATGCGCCTCACCAGTTGTGGTGTAATGTAACATGCTCGCCGCGAATGTTACATTACGAGTAAATGTTACAAGTCAGTCGCCACCTTAAGCTGAACCTACTGATACGACAGTACTGATATTTTCTTCATTATGAGACCACGTTTATCTTTGGAATAACTCACCACGAAATCTTCATTATCTCCACATTGAAACATAATATTGGGCAGTAGAAAGCGAAAGAGCGACACGACACGTGGCAGCTTGCTTGCTTCAGGCTGAGGCTTTATTCCACGGGATAGGTACGTTGTCAGTATGGGCCTATTCTTTGTTGTGTGATGAAATCTAATACTTAATTACAATGGAAACATCGCTCTGACTAATGGGCTTCATTCGGCCGAGTATCTGGTAGCTACGCGAAATGAAGAATTGCGTCATTAAACAAGAAGGAAATGCTGTCAGTGCAGGAACGTTGCGCACCATAATTCAACAGAAAATATTACGCCTACATCCTGCTCTTATAAATCTGTACCAACTAATTTTCATTCGAGGTTTCATGCCAATATCAACTCTTTTATTACTGGTGTAGAATGCTCTGTGTGTATCTGATTTAATCAGATACAGAACAGAACACATTTAAGACACACGCGGCTATTAGAGGTACAGCTTTTGTTTCTCTCAATGGTATAAGTTTATTCGTAGTAATTTTATATAACATCGAATTATATGGGGAAATATTGTAGAAGGTAATAACGTAAGACTTTTAAAGGAGACAAGCAACGATTATTTCGTAACACATTCCACCTATTCTAATCGATAAGCTGATGTACATACGGGCCGTGCATCTTCATTTGTCATTTGTAATATTAATATTCTTTGCACAAATAAGATTGTCCCAAACGATTTTCCTCGTCTTTTTATGTTATTCCATTCAGACAGTACAACAACAGTATCTTGAAGTAAGCAATGACCAATTTTCCCCGAAACTGCATAACCGAGCAAGACGGATTTATGGCATGCCTTGAAACACACACGACTAGCAACTTACCACCACTTTGTATTCACCTTACAGTTGATACAGTATCATTAAATGTCCTACGAATAGTGAAACTGTAAATAAAGTGATATTAATAGACGAAGAGCTGAATATATTATCCTCAAAAGAATTTGCTACAAGACTCTGTATATGCTATTTACCACTCTAGCATTTTCACTCTTTGCACCGTGATAATCGCTTGTGTCGCTTTTGTCAGATGGTTTTTTTTAAAAAAACGTCTTCAGCTGATGACTCCACTGCTACATGAAAGCGAACCTCCATTTCGTACATTTCCGCTTCACTGAATATAACGCTTCTCAGCTACACAATCATAATTAACCTCAGAAGCATCTGAGTGATACGCCATATTCTGTCCTGGAGGCTTTCAGCGCATTCAGTCACTTCACGCTACCCGAATAATGAAGCCTTCCGTGTTTTGAACAAAACATCTCAATTACATACACTGATTTATTTAGCTCTGATTGTCTCTCCCATATAAATTTAAAGAAAATTACACGTCCACCTCTAAACAATTCACACGAATTTCTTTTTACCTTCAAGAGAAGAACTTCATATTTCACCGACAAATCTCAAAAGCTACAGAACTATCAGAATTTAAACAGATGATTTTTCCCGATCCTGGTGACTAGTACCACAAAAGCACTAGTATCGCGAGATCGAGTCTCCCTCGAGGTAATTATGTTTCTGTTCCCCTGTACTTCACTAAGATGGCAGAGCCGAGTAACTGTTTGAACAGCATTCAACTAACCATGCCGACGCAATATCACAGACTTATAAAACGATGCTGACAAGAACTTACAAGTTTTAACTTCCTAAAGCACAGTAGTAACTAAATATAGGTATCACCTCATTTAAATTCTTTTTTTAACTTTTCATCTTCCACACAGTGTGTTTATGGGGAAGCATCTCTAAACACAGTTAACCAGTTGATATTCGTAATGGAGACGGACGCATTTACTCTGACGTAATTATTCAGATGAAAACGCAAACATTCTCATGCCGAGCGACTACCAGATTCGCAGGTTGGAATCAGTACTGGACAAGAAAATTTACTGTTTCACAGACAGTCATTCTATTATTGTCAGAATTGGCTGTTTCTCCACTAACTGGCATCTTTTCAGATGAAACACGAGCCTAGAGGAAATTTGAAAAGGCGTAATACGGAACAGGTAGTAACAGTAACCACCTTCATGCACTAGATCCTTCTAGATAAGCTGCCAATCTCTCAACTGGTAAAGGGATATGAAGTAAGCAAGTAATTGATTTCATCAAACAGAGTCCTTCTAGAGAAACTTATAGTAGATAAACCGGTGAACAACCAGGGAACAGATGCTAACTAATAATTTCCACGGAACTGAGTCCATATCGAGAAGACGACACTCGCTTAACTGTCAGTAAATATTAAATAAATCATAGGAGCGATAACCGCTGCGCCTCGATGGTCGGCTTTGTGTGTCTGAAGTTAACCAGAGAGGAT
>NW_019060210.1:1652515-1700543 GCF_000696155.1 Zootermopsis nevadensis
TGAATAAATGAGTACCCTGACAATGGAATTAGACTTTCATGAAAATGACTGTGGAACGGTCGATACGGACAGATTCGTGATACAGAGAGCGTCTCGATCGAGAAGATAATCTAATTACGGTTCACCTCCTTCCCAATCCACCCCCCCTCCGCTCCATTACTGGGACCTAATGAGTTTCTGGAAATCCCTCCTCTTGACCTGCTCCAGGGACAAGCACAATGTAACTAAACGTGTTATGTTGAATGCTGCATCTCGCAGTGCATTACGTAATGTTGACACCAGGGTAAACTTCCCTCCAACCCCTCAGTGCAAAGGAGGATGATATCCTAAACTCAATATATGTATCTTCAAATATATCTGCATAAATGCATGAAGTATTCTAGCATAAGTGGTGCCTCTCTTTCAGTAGTCTATTATTATTCTGCCTAAAACAGGATTTTGTCAAAGTATGGTTGCTACGGATATAACATGACATTTAATTCATTGTTGACAAGTTTTGTTCTCTCTCTCTCTCTCTCTCTCTCTCTATATATATATATATATATATACCTAATGTAAAGCACATCATTAAATTACGATTAATATTCTATATTTTAATCAAATTTATTAAGGCTTATAAATACCAAATTTCATTAATATCTTGTGGCTTCAACTAGATTTGTTTCACAGGTAAATACAAAGAGGCATCTTAAATGTAGACAAAACGGTGGATTGTTCCGGGTACAAATTTCGGAAAGGAGATTGGCTCTCACAACTGAGATTTTTCTATTGTTTCCCTCCGTCTCTTCAGGAAAATTCCGTGGTAGTGCCTTAAATTAGTTAATGATCGGTTCCTTCCACATAATTTCCAGTTTATTAGCATAAACAATTTTATCATTCGATGTTTTTTTATCTGAGCTGCTGATAGGAACGTTAAATAAATCGCAAACAAATAAATAAAAATTAGTGGGTATTTACGATACACGCTGTATAAGAAATGTAGATGATCTTCCTACTTATTCCACCGACCTTACACCTACTGTATAGGGTCGGTATCGTTACCCCAACTTTTCCATGGCAGAAAATACGCGCATATCGTGAAGTTTCAACCGACTGATATACAGTCCAATTATCTCCCTGAATCAGACGACATTATTAAATTAATGGAGTTGAATTTACGAACGTTGTATAAGTTTTTATAGCCACATTTACATCCAACGAAGCGAAGTCTCTCTCAGGTGTAATAAATACGTTCTGCTTCGTCTAATAACCATTTTATAGATTGACTCATACAAAACTTTTGCCGTTTTCAAGTGGATAACTTCGAAAATGTGTCTGCAAAGCGTTTAAACACGATTATATGTGTTGTGTTTACTTCTATGAGTATGATTTTACTCTTTTATCTTCTTTAATTAATGATTTATTATATACAAAAAACTTCGTGGCTTTCATTATTAGCTGCAATCAAATATTACTGCATTATCTTTGTGAACGCGTTCTCCCACTTTACTTGTAATTCACAATCATCGTCTTCATAGTATTTCATTCGATGCAACATAACATCGTAAGCTGATAAAGCATAGTAAAATAAACGAATGAACGTTAGGTTGACAGTCCGTCTACGTAAAAATTGTCATTATATTTTTCGATGTATTAAGGATACTTCGACCTTAATTGGTCGTCTTCAATTTGCTCTCTATTAGTGTTCGACACTAATATTGTTGACTTCGCCACGTAATGGACTGTGTCTTAGGCAGCTTACTTACCTATTTTAGTAGAGTGGAGTATGTAGATGTAGTTACCGATGGAAAGATGTCGTTGAATGAACACTGTAATATAATTTAAATGCCTAAAATAGACTGCAATTTATATCGCATCTGATTGAAGTGCTGTGTGGTTGCTATGGCTGCGTTTTAATTTGAGAATTGTGCTGACTACGAAATGAAAACATGCAAAAGCATCATAACATTAAAATCACTTAATGAGACATTATTTTTGATATAATTATCAGTTTAGTGCAAAATGAACATCAGAAATAAAATCAATCAAGGGAAGCAAAAAAATAGTAAACATTTAACCCACTGTTTACATTACAAATGAAAACAACCGCACGCTTTCTGTTAATCAATTTACTTAAAATTGTGCCTCTTTCTTTCAGGAATATTAATCGAATTATCGTATTGGTGACATAATTTAAATGAGTTTTCTGCAGGCTTTAAGAAAGTCGTTGTCTTGTTAGTGGATATCGAAGTTGAACTTGCTATTATTCCAAACTGGAATCTGCCGTCTATCCTCGATGTCTAAAATAAAAGATGATAATATTAAAGGAACGCAGCAACCGAATTTGGTACGCCAGTCAGGAAGAAGCACTGGAATGTGTCGAAAGCACATGCACGTCGGCCGCAAAGTAGCCACGATTTTAGATTTAACAATTCCACCTTGGGCAATGTTTCCATAAATGCTGAGAGTCTTCGCGGACCATTTACTTATTTATCTGCCTGTTGATTTACAATTGCAGTGCGTTATGCTACAGATGCTAAAGATGAATATTTATTCTTGGTTTATTTAACGACGCTGCCAGTCGAAAGTAGCATGATTAACGGATGTTGAATTGGAAAGGATGTGAAAGAAAGCGGTCGTGGCATAACTGAAGGAATTATCTCGACACTTGCCTAGAGGGACTGACGAAAATAGCAGGATAGCCAATCTTCGGGTCCAGAGATGAACTCGGGACCTCCGGAAAACTATGCAGGATTGTCGGTAATGAATATGATAACAAAGGGTTTATACTGCATTTATTTCGAAACTACCTTCGCTCTTCTATACTACTTGTTTTTGGTTCATATTAATTTTATTACGTAATTTTTAAATTCACCTGACTGAAGATCGCGGAACCTCTTGTCTAGATCATGGACGTATGTCAGCACCAATCATTCTAGTGATCACAGGCCCTCCACTGTGGAGTTCTGTCGTAGGCTACGCCCTTTTACACGTTGGTAAAATTTTTACGCCTTTCAGAAATCCGTAGTAGACACAGGAAAAGACCTATCTCCACTCAGCAAAGTCCTCTTTGAGAAGCTGATGGTCGCTCGGATGGACGCAAATTTTTCCGTCTTTCATGGAACCCGATTATTCATGGCCGCTGCATATTTTAGGGCATTTTCCGGATGGGTAAATCAGCCGGAGCGTGGATTTGACCGCACACCTAATATAGTGCCCAGTCTCATCCCAAGCCCGATTCTTTATTGCGTGGTTTAATTAAGAACATATTCTCCATTACTTTTTCCTCTGCTTTTTAACTAAATTTCAAACAAACATGTTTTACGACGCAGCTTTGTCGCTTTACTTCATATTATTTTTATTCTGGTGTAAGAAATAACGAGCAAGTTTTATGGGGATCAGGGTCTATTTCCTTTGGCTTTATTGAATACGTTTGGAAAGCCTGTCTCCGTGTAACAGGAAACCACGTCTTTCAAACTTCCCTAAAGATGTCATACGCTCACATGCCCCTCCTCTCAAATATAAAATCTTTCTACAGAAGTAGTTTCAGAATACATCTCTTTGAGGTAACTTTTTTGGAATAAAGCATCTTAAATATATTTCAGACGTTCAAGTTGAACAAGTTAACGACATAAAAATACATACAGGCCTATACACACGTGACCATTACAAAACTCTTCTCTGACGTAGTATTTGAGTTGGCAAGTAGACGTATATCCATCTAAATAGAATAGGAATAAGAAACTACTTGGTTTTATAGGGCCTAAAAAAGTTCCTTCACTTAGACCTACCCTGAAGCAGTCAGCTCAGATCGATTGCACATTTTGTCTCGTGTGAAACACAGTCTTTACTTTGAAAGCACAACACAAATTAAAGTCTTCAAAAACAAAGTGCTGAAGAAAATATTAGAACCCAAACATTTGATCTTAAAGTATAAGAACGATGAAGAAATTCATGGTGTCTGATGAGCTGAGAAGATTATTTTAACATAAAACATAACAGTGTGAGCGATTTTGATGTTTGATAATTCATATTATGTATTAAAACCCACGGAAAAGTAAATTAAGGTTGTAACAAATTACAGGGTATGAAACGAGTGTTGTGAATAAAATAAATGCACGCAATTCTGATAAAACGGCAGTGAAGGAACATTTTTAAAAATCTGAGCTGTAGATGGTAAGATAATATTAAACAAATATATTCACTCATATAAAAAAACTGGCAAAATTATGACTTTCTCTTAACTACCTCCATATAGATACGTACGCCTCCAACTTTAATAGACAGAAGCGCTTGTACGACGGCAAGAGAACATTATTTTTGAACATCCAGTTGCGCCTACCGTTGGCAATAACATAGTGAAATCTGGATCAGCGGGACGTAAGAACGTATGTATGAGAGGAGAAAATAACGCACCAGAGCTCACAAACGCTCACCACATTCATAAAAAAACATCAAAACGAAAATAATTCACCTTCAGATGTAGTTCAGTCTGTTTACATCTCCTTTTAAGACCCGGTTCTTTATTCACAAAGAGGAGCTACATCGTACGGGAAATTGTATAGAATAAACACGACTGTGTTTGAAGCCACGCATGAAAACACATCTTGAATAAATCGCGCATGATACGAAGAAAGGCTTCTTTCAGACTGACTGATACATACGTTGGCCAATTAAATTTTTTCATTTTTCAGATACTGTAGATTACGACCTGTTAATTTATTAACGCGCTAGATCCCATGAGAGACACCTGAAAACAGACTTCAGCCGCGAGAGCTACCAGTGGGTCACAGAACTGCGTCGTTCATTGGAGAGACAGCCTTCACAGAATGAAATAATATTTCCAACACCACGGCCGGGACAGAGAACATGAGGTTTGTTGAGTCACTGGAATGTCACATGGTTCACCAATGTAGGATAATGATCACTGGTGAGTTACGGTTGAAAATGTATGCCTGTCAAAAATCGTGGGAGCTTACCCGGTTGGGTACGTCTGTACTGAGAGATGACTAAAAAAAAAGGAAAGTGCTTGCTTCCAGATGTCACTAGTTGCTTACTGCATGTGAATCCATCTTCTAGGGAAGGTAGGTGTCAAATACACCCTCAAACACTGCCATGCAAAGTTTCTTTGATAAAATTAAACTGTGAAATAAAATATTTTCGGCGACAGAAAATATGACTTAACTACACATTGGAATTAATTATTTGTAAATCAGTTTCCCAAGCAACTGCTCCGCAACCCACCAGATAATATTCAATATTATACCGATCACGAAGTTTTACCAGGAAAACTTGGATAACACTAATGCACAGATGAAGACCTCAGTGATATGATGACACTATCTGCCAGCATCAGCTTGACTCCAGATCATGTACAAAATTCGTACACGTGGCGGACTCAGTCCAACATCGGACCGGAACTCGGATTTTTAAATGGCTCACTCAGTCCGACACAGGACCGTAAAGGGTTAGAAATGTAACAATTTCTCACGACTAGATAATACTATACAATCAATACTAGAAAGTAACATGAATACATACATATCGGCAAGTGAAGTGCGTGGACGACCTGGGCGCTCATCAACTTCCAAGCTTTCCCACCTTCCAAAAACTGTTTGTTCCATTCTAACACACGTGCACGAGACACACAATCTTCACTGAAAGCCTGTCAATAACTTCAAAGTTTCCGTCGTAGATTTCTGAAGTTTAACGAGTTGTTCCAATTTACAATCCAACACTTCCGACCTAACGTAAAAACGCAACCGCACAGAAAATCACGTGCACTACTACTGAGTGAAGCGATCAAGTTGAAACTTGGATCACTGGTAGAGGATAGATCAAGGTCAAATAGAGTCTCGCCCTGATTATTATTGGTTGCCTCGTTACAATATCAGCCTCGATAAATAAAAATTAAATTTAAATATTTTAATGTAAATATCAGTTGTGGTTTTCTGAGTTGTGATGCAAGGGAGTATTGTAGGTGGTTACGAACATTTCTCATAACCCTTATGCCCCGGCCATCTGGAGCAATGGTTGATAAGCCGCCGAGGCAGCCGATACGTTGTGCCTGGCTCATGATGTATTAATTACATACAAGGCTCCCAGATGGCAATAGAAGTCTGCATCAGATATCTTAGACTTAACTTAACGTTTTCCTCAACAGTTCACTCCTGTAGGAAAACAAATATATTTTTTTTAACAAAAACACTCAAATAGCCGATCCAATCCATCTGGCCTGACTAAATCTTATGTTTCAATTACATATAACGCTCCCAGATGGCAGTACAAGACTTCATACGATTTCTTATATAAAAATTATTCGAATAAAACAGTCTAATATATTTTATATTGGTGTACATTGTTTTACAAAAAGTTTTGTAGTTCAGGACCAGATAACAGTACAGACACCAAACTTATATAGAATTATGCAGAAATAAATATTCTTTCTTGTAGGATGAGTGATGAAGGGAGATAAAAAACAATTTATGTTTTTACATCCTGACAATAAAATTTTGTTTTTTCAATATTTTAAAATTTGTTGTAAGTTAAGAATAGCATTAGAATTTAAGATATTTTTTATTCTAATCTACTCTATTTAGTGTATAAGTGTGATTTTTTCATGTGTATGTGTGTAAAATTCTTTTTTGGTAAATGTTTACATTTTAAGCTGTAAATATATGAAAATTGGCCTGACTCTTTAGACCAGAACAGTGGAAATAGGCTTTAGGACTAAAAGGGTTAAACACTGAGGATAGCCATACAGAACCTCCACTAGATGGAATTATTTCCAAGAGTTGAAAGTCTTTTAGTTAATTTTTGAAGCACATATTGTTAAAATTAATCAGTTTCTAAATTTTACATTACCCTTATAATACATTTATGCTATATCAATTAAAAAACACATACACTACATAATGATACATTTCACTATAGATTACATAATAAATATTACATTTGATCACACAGTACAGATAAATATACATAACATTATTCACACTTTTATATACATTAGTGACATCATCACATTGTACAATACATGAAGTGCCTGGAATGTACAGAGCATTGTAAGTATTATTTTCTACAGATTTTTACACATATATTTTGCAGAAACAATTTAATGACTAATGTTTCATAACTGCTTCCAAGGTAAAATTTTTATTCGTACATCCACTATTTCCCACGACCGGGGTCATACCCTCAAGATATATAAGCTGGTCTTGGTCATGTTTTAGCATTGAGTTTAGACAGTCTTTGTGCACTGTGTTATTCTTGGAACCAAAATACCAAGTGCAATTTTCGTAATAAATCACAAACACACTTAAAATCATTAATAATTGACTTTTACCATTTTTTACTCAACTGAATCAAATCTCCTGGAAGATTAATTTAAACTTCTGAAGAGTTAAAGCAATCCTAGTTATTCCTTCTAACACCAACCATAAACTTAAGTGACAGCAAAGATAATAAAACCACTTAACATGAATTATTTCTTCAGTGTAACTTTATTTTATCTCTCTTTATAGCCAGTCAGCTTATTCATGTTGACTCTAACTTACTACTGGTAATATATATTATCAGTTTCCTGCTCCACAGCTCTAAATCACAATTAGTACCCAAAAACTGTAATAGCTCCTTTAAAAACAAATAACACCCCACAGCAACAGCATCTTCTTGTCAGGTCTGGTATCAATATCATCGTGTGTTGACTGTAAGACATATTCATATATTTCATAACCTCAATTTTAAAATTTCAATGATTGAAAACAAGGGAGTAAATTATGTGATTTTGTAGTAGATGAGGAGATTGCTTCTATCAGGTAAGATCATATTCTTGTATCTTCCCACATACAGCCTATTTCAGTATTGAAGTTCATTCTTCTGAAAGTGAAGGCCCTTTCACTTATATTAATCTACATAAAAAGTATTTAAATTAAAATAAATAATTCACTGAGCAGAAATAGAACTTTAACATACTTAATCTTTACTGAAAATAATCTGAATTATTCACTGCACATGTGAGGATGTGTAACTGCAAAACCTGCAAAAAAAAAAGCAACATTTTTATTTACTGATGCCCTGAAATATAGTTCATATGTACATAAAAAAAAAAGTGGTAAATAGATATGCAGGTCATTCTTGCAGTTCGAATGTTCACATGTCATAAAAAATTTAGACAAAATTTGCAGTAATATGACAACATTCTTTACTCTACTACACATCATTTCTTCCTTTATATGGTTTCCTGACAAATATAATTAATTTTTTCCTCGCATAAACAGGAATTTTCAGTACATAGAGGGTTAAGATTCAGGGCTCATTACGGCTGACAAAACCATTCTTGAATACCAAAAATCACTCAGTACTTTTAAATAAATAATTATTACCACTCCTTCTTTTCTTTCTGCAGTTACTGCTTACTGTTAAGTACCTCTGTTGGATTTTCTTCTTCATCTTAACTGAATAACCACTGCACACAGCTGCCAGCAGTGTCAAAAACATCTGTCTTTAAAAGACCTCCTTGCGGAAGCTGAAGCCAAATTGGTCACACTTGACCCGCAGTATCCTGCCAAGCTGTGGCGGTCCACAATAAAAAACTGTCACCTTTCCCTTCTCCTGGTCCAGGAGCTGCTTGAACACTTTGTCCCAATTGGGACGGCCTGCATTGGTTCGTGTCTTCAAACCAGTAATTAAATCACGTTTCTCCTAAATATCAACAAGTAAAATAGCGATTACAAATCCTTATGTGATGGCAGTAGTAGGCTATTACCCTGAATATACTATTTTTAGTGGAATTATGACTCTTTTTTCATTAACCCTTTTGCTATGAATTATTTTCTCACCACTTTACTAAAATAATGCAATTGTAAGGTAAAACTATAATGTATTTTCAATATTTTTTCAAGCAATGTAACAACATTTGCATACAATTTTAAATGCTTCAAAGTAGGTGGAAGCACTATGCAGACCAACAAAATTGCATTTTCATAGCCACTGCAAAAGGAAAAGTTCATTTCTTGATGCGGACTGAAGCCAAATGTTGCACTTTACAGCAATGGATGCTTGTTTGACTTCGGCCAAGTATCATAGCCACTTTATGGCACATTTTCATAAAATCTTCACAGTCATCAAATTATAAACAGGATCTTAATTATTCTGCTTGTTTAGTCCATCTTTGTCCTGTATGGCATAAATAGTCCACAGACAGTAATGTGGAACTCATAAGGGGTAAGGATCTAATCTTGATTCCCATGTTCTGAAAGTGTACACAAAAAATATAATTTGTGGCAAAAGCAGGACAAGGAAAGTATTGTAAGTACAGTGTGTCCACAAAGTCCCTTCGGGGTTTTGAAAAATTGTGGTGCGCAAACAAATTGAGCTAGCCACATGCGGTTTGTGGCAGATTACAGTGAAACTCTGGAAGCTTTTACTGACCTCAGTAGACCTTGATGTGGGCTCCCTTGGTAGCACGGAGAACATCCAGACGATATTCAAGCTCTTGCCATGTTCTGTGGAGCATGTCCGCGGAATAGCCGAGATCGCATTCCTGATACGGGTCTTCAGGTCATTAAGTCCGTTAACTGGTGTTCGGAACACATTGCTCTTGACATAACCCCACAGGAAAAAATGCATTGGTGTTATGTCTGGTGAACGTGGAGGCCAAGGCATTGGACCGTCTCTGCCGATCCATCTTCCTGGAAATGTCCTGTCTAGGTACGCGCGTACCTGCAGACCCCAATGAGGTGGAGCACCATCTTCCAGAGTTTCACTGTAATCTGCCACAAACTGCATGTGGCTACCTTAATTTGTTTGTGCGCCACAATTTTTCAGAACCCCGAAGGGACTTTGTGGAAACACTGTATAACTGTATACTAAAATGAGAGGGCCTGTGAGTATCTCATAAATTCTGTATAATACAGGTATATACTTAGGAACAAAATGCGTTGGTTTGCAAGAACCTCTTAAATCTGTTACAACTGGAACAAAAATTATTTAAAACTTCTGAGGTGATCTGGAACTATTGGAGTCCAAAATAGTTAAAAATTATTATCTTATTAAAATATACAGTGCAGAGAACAAAGTTAATGAAATCACACCTTGTGGTTGCTGAGAAACGCTTTGCATAGGCATGCTAGTTATAAACGGAGTTTTTAATGGTGGAATGAAATATGTAATACTGGTTCCTACTTCTATAGAACACAAAAATACTCCACAAAATATTCTAAAAATTATACATTTTTTTAATACATCGATTTTTAAAAGGTATATTTGTTTTTGAATGCGCAGAACAACTCACCTTCTCATGCAGAAGGTCCAGTGCAAGCTGCAGTCCCACAGCCTTCATGTCCGTCTTCTGCAGAGCACTGGTGATGTACATGTGCATCTCCAGGAATCTCTCCATTGCCCCACCAAGTTCTGCCTGCTCAATCTCGAGTTGCGACAGCAGATTTACAAACCACTCAAACGAACGCTGGTCTCGATTGATCCAGAAGAAGTCCACCTGGACACAGAACATTTAAAATAAACAAAATTAAATTCTCCCTGCCACATTTAGGGTACTAAAATGTAGATTATGAAGGGCATTTTAAGTACGTGAATGAATGAAAGCATTATTAACTGATCTGAACTAATATGATGAGAAGTGGATAACGCTCACTATAAATTGTTGCCTGCAGGTTACAAGATCTGAGGATTTACTAAATTGTACCACAACGATAACATTGATCTTAAAGAAACAGAGTGCGATTCTATGGATCTTAGTCAGGATGAGGTTCAATGATCGGCTCTTATGAACATAGTAACGAATGTCTTGATTACATAAAAGACAGGAGATTTCGTGACTAAATGAGCAACTATTAGCTTCTTAAAAAGGGCACTGCTCTATAAAGTTAAGTGAAGGCTTAATCTGTGCACTGAAAAATCTGCAACTTAACTGACCATGAAATGAATCTTGTACTATTAAGAATGAGAATCTAGTGTCTTAAGAGAACATGAACTATTCTGTTTGAAGATGTTTACATTTGCTCATAAAGCCGAGTCATTCATATTAATGTGCAGTGATTTCGTCTTTAGCATTATATAACACTACGTTCACCTTGCGCAAGTTCATGACTGTGGCAGGGATATCACTCGCCCACGCAAACTTGCACTTGGGACAACAGTGACGGGCTTTCCAGTACCGGTGCATGATGGACTGCAAAATGGAGGCAAATGGAGTAACACCAATGCCTGTTGCTATCAGCACAGCATGTTGAGCACGGAATATGTGGCTTGAAGGAGCGCCATATGGGCCATCTAGGTAGATCTGTAAATGTAATGTGAATGTTTAAACATTTTATGACTCACTGAATAAGCCTTGTATGAATGTAGTCTTTTGAGATGTAAGGCCATCTTCTTTTCTTTTATTGCTTTTCTACATTGACCAAGACATGGTCTAATTTTAAAACGCTGTCAAAGACAAAGACAAAAATAAAAATCTGGATAAATTTTATGATGAAATTATTTAATACCAGAGCAGAAAACTACAAGAATAACTAATCTAGCGCAAGGAAACTATAAACAAGAAAATGAAACATCTCTTATCGATGCACCACAATAAAGTATATGAACTTGCTTTTGTCAATCATTGCATGGTTTAATAAATTAGAATTCTACAAATATTCTGTTAGAAAATAAATATGTATCAAGCTTATCAGGCTACTTCCCACTTGGATTAAACTATGTTAATCCTGAACCCTCAAAGTAATTCTTATCTAAGTCCTGCACACCTTGAATTTAAAGAGAAAATACATGAAATAAATTCAGTGCTGGTTCTTCCATCACAAACAGCAACACTGCTCAAAACAAAACATAACCATTAATTAATAATTCAGTATGGAGTCTCAATGTCAATACAGGTATGTGCTACCAAGTTTCTAACAAGGGACTTACACCAGCAAGTTGTATTTTCTTCTGAGTTGTCATTTTGGAAGCTGGAAGTAGGGGCAGGCAAAATGTATTAATACATGCATGGATATATGTGTATCAGTATTTGATATGGGTTTATCGCTCACATAACTTGATATTTTTTGGGCCAATAATAAGGGACTTAGATAATTAGCCAAAAATTAACACGGTGCTTACAAAAGCCCCTCTAAGATCCGTGTCAATATCACACAAGGGAGACGAAGTTCAGGTTTCCACAACTTACAGATTAAAGTTATCTTATAACAAAATCATGTCTGATAGTAATGTTTCTTACCAAATATATTAATTTCATGCAATATATAACAAATAAAGAAAATAATATCCGGAAGGAACATTTGTGAACATAACAGAATATAAAGCAGGAAGATACTGGTACATGGAACAGAGAAAATTTATTAAAAAAACATGATTTGAAAGTTCTGTTAAATAGCACAGTTAAGTTGCTAGAGATACTGTAACATGAGTGTTCTCCTGATGAAAGAGGACAGTGCCAGGCTAAGGCTATAATGTGCAGAAGTGTCATGTTGCATTCCATTATATGAACATGTGAGTACACATTATATAATGAACAACCAACCTTAAAAGAAGACATACAATTACACAAGCAAACAGAACATTAAAAGTCAGAAAGATATTCCTGAAAATGAAATACATATTCGGACATGCTACACAAACCAGGCATTTAGTACTGTCATAATCTACTTTTGGTGGCAAATGTTTAATTTACTGATATTTTAAAATGTGTGAAGATGCGTAGTTTCTTTGATATAAGACTTTTATTCTCAGGTCTCACTCCTGTAACTAACAACAGCCGCAGATATGTTATTTAAAATTTGGCAACACTTTAGGAAGCAAAATTTTATTTCTTTCTTTAATTTGGACCAAGAATTGAACTTCTAGCTACCACTACTTAGGTCACCAAGGTAAATTACTGGGAAATATCGTTATAAAAGTGTCTTTAAAAAAATTGGGTGTTTGATGTTTTTATTACTGCCAAAATTTGCAACAGATGGTTTCTTAATACATAAGATTATCACCTCTGTTCATTTCTTCAAACTGAGTTATTTTCTTTTAAATATATAAACAGAATCCCAACATTCTTTCAATAAGAGAACATTTTTTAAATTACAGGCAGCAGAATTGGTTGGATCTTCATCCGTTTGCAGATATGTATGGCGAAACACAAATTTATCGGTACAATTATGGCACATAGGAGCATGTTTCATCTAACGTGCACTGCACTGACAATATGTAACCTGTATTATGATACATGCAGAATAGGACTGAAGTGTGCACAGGTAAGATCAGCAAAGCAAACAGAAACGACAGCTGATATCACAAAATCATTCACTCACTCACCTCCAAACCTAAACCTTCTGCTGTGGATTCAGTAAGACATTCTTCATTGATTGGCTGAACAGAACACATTATCTCCATTACATAAACTGTACAGTCTTACAATACGTACACTAATTTGCAGGTAAAAAGTACAGCATATAACAGGGTCAGTCTTTCACCAACTCTTTTATAATTCTGTGGATAAATTATGTATTCATGTTTGTAATATCAAAACTTCAAATAGGTAAAACAGGAGGTAAATATTTAACCCTGACCTTGCTATGAACAAATTAGTCAATTACAAACGTTACATTATCAAGATCTATAAAGTTTTGAAAGATATAACACATTTCACGACAGGGAATGGAAGGAGTCAATATAATATTAATTTTATATATTTCTTATTTTGATAATGAAGTCAGGACAGAGAAATTGTTTGTTATGAACTCATACTTTTCTTTAATTTTGGCTACCATTTCTTAATTTCACATCATATGCGATTCCATGCCAGCTGGTTGTACTTCAACATTTACGCAGGTTATAATATATATATAATCTTCAAACAGTCCCCAATCTTGTTCAAAACGAAACAAAGTGCATGATCGATGAAATCATAAAATAATTTATTGGTATTCATTCTAACGAACTGTTTACACTTATTACTAGAGCCTGTTCTTAAGAAAGTTGATAAATAAATTTTCTGCTTTTATGAAAGGAATGTCTAAAATAGCCCACTGTTCAACCATACCATGAACAGCTGAATCAAGTTCAGATCTTCATACCCTCTTTTTGTAACATCCATTTTAATAATGTCACTTAATTTATTCGTCAGTCTCCAAATTGATCTTTTCCTTTCTAGTTCTTTAACCAAGATTATATATCATTATTCAAACAGTAATTGTTTTACATTTCAATCGCTAGTATGTTGAATCATGCAATACAGTGTTAGGTGCAGAATACAAGGAACGTAAACAGAAGGTTATACTCACTTCCAGAGGTTTTCCAACTGGAAAGTTCATTGGCGTAAAGGGAGGCCTCACAGACACAGCCTCCAGGCCAATATCTTCACTGTGAGTGCCTAACTTTGTTACTGCCGGTGATCTACCTTCTTCGGCTGCTCCCTCGGTGTTCTGAGAACTACCACTGGGAAGGAGGGCTGCTGTAGCCTCACAGTGTTCAAGACTTGGTGTCTTAAATGCGATGATTGTAGGTTTGTTCCGCATATACCGAAAACTCTGTGCTAATGACTTGTTCTGTGGACTCAGGTATGCTAGACCTAGCGACTGTAATCGAGCCCGGCGAATCTGACACTCATCAAAACTCTTCTCTGACTCCGAGCGCATGTATTCACGAAGCCTGAAAGACAAATATAAGTTACTTCTTTTAACATAGTTGACACTCTGAGTTAAATTATTTTAAAATTAAATCCGTGGCATAACAGCTCCAGAGAGCCAAAGCCGACTAGCTTGACTGCTGGCCTCACGTTCACATGCCTAAGCAGAGGTGAACGATCATCCAACCAGATATAGGGTGACATGTGGTCAGCACGATGAACCCCCAGCCATTGTTAGTTTTCCTGACCGGATTACGCTACTCATTGTAGCTCCCCAATTTCCTCACGATGCTGGGTTGGCACCAGTCCCATACACAGTCGAAAGCTCATGAGAAAATTTCTTCTCCCCCGAGACCCGAACTAGCGCACATTCTGTATCGCTGGTAAGAAGCATGATGCCTCAGACCGTGCGGCTACGGCGCGGAATGATCTCACATATTATTTACTGTAAATATATATCTTTTCCTGTCATGGTTAAAGATATTACACTGGATAAAAATATAAATAATTTTTCTTGTATTTAATATACACTAGGTCACAATAAGTTTTAAATAAATGCTTCGGTCATAATTACATTTGTATTTTATGTAAATCATTAATGTTTTTGTGATTAGTAGTAATTGAGGCACTTGCTAAAATTTAATTAGAATTTTATGTTCTTATTGTTTACCAGAATCAACTACAATTATATGCATCTAACAATTTTCAGAGTAAACTTGTTAACAATACCAAATGTTCTCAATTCTTTTTTAATAATTTGGAGATAAAATATGTGGATAAACAGATGAACAAAATTTATGTGATAGGGCTCTCACTGAATATACTAAATCGGTAAGGATATACTAATGAAATTCATTTTTCCAAAGACTGAAATGTAGTAGACTTCAGAACAGAGATCTTACGCCATTAGTCGCTCCCTTTTCTTCACACGTGTCTGTATATCAGGCATGGAGAGTGACTTTGACAATGGAGACTTCCTGGTCATCAGGAGCATATGCAACTTCTTTTCTGGAGTCAGTTTTCTGGGTGGACCAGTCAGACTTGTGCAGTCTGGAATTAATTTCAGAAATGACATGAATCATATTCCTTCCCTTCTTTTTTCGGAGCAACTTCCACAGTTGAAAAATTAACATATTCAGTAAGATTACAAATAAACACAATATTATAGATAATTAAAAGTGAAAAGTGATAAATTCTCCTGAGATACTTGCCGCAGAAAACTCAACATGAGAGTAAATTGGTTCCTGGGCTTAATGTAGATTCATTTCCAATGCACATTTATAACTGTCAATATAAATAAAGAAATAAAGCCAAAATGTAAAAATTTAAAACTAAAAACTGAACGTAATTGTTTTACTAAATATCATTCGGAATAGATGCGATAATAACATTGCTATGGGTTGGACATCAAAACCCACATTTGTCAGGGTCAGAGCAGTGGTGGTAATGACATGATCTGTTTCACTTTCAGACAATTTACATTTCTTTCTTATTTATAACAAAATGCGACTGACAGAAACATCTTTCATCAGTTTACCGCATTAGAAGAGAGAATCAAGGCTGGCAATTTACCGTCTAGAAAGTCAAAAGGTTAAGGGACAGTCACAAGTCCACATCAGATGAACTTACCGTTGCTCCCTGTGTGTCGCCCAGCGATGTCAGTGTCAGAGTGATGTGGCATTGATGAGTTGAGATTGAAGTCACTGTCACTAGATGAACTCTCATTGAGGTAGCCAGTTCGAGGGGAATTGCCCTCTTTCATTAAGTCCACAACTTTACTTCTGCCACTAGTGGAGCTGTCACGATCTGTGAACTTCCTCTGGATTGAGCTGCAAATAAGAATCATGTGCTGCATTCCTCTTGAAGGTTAACCCATTATATGCCAATTTTCCAAAGAGAGACTTTCTTTTGTGTAAGATTTGAGGTTTTCACAGCGGTGAGTATGAAGATTTCTGTCTTCTGGGTTGTTGCGCTGTGTAGTCTGGTCGATGTTAATCAACGTTTCAGAGGTCATACTGCCTCCATCATCAGGGCGATGAAACGTTGGTAAACATCGACCAGACTACACAGCGCAACAACCAAGAAGACAGAAATCTTCACTTTCTTTTGTCTTATATATTCATGGTAAGTTGTAATTTGAATTTGCAAGATGCTGCAAAGTAGTAAGTAGAGACAGAACAAATTTCCTTTCACAGATAATTTCACAAACAGATATATGAATGGAAGAATGACCATGCCAAAGTGATGCAACTAATTTTTAGTGTGCAAAGTGTTAAAAGAGTTTGATACGTCTGAAGTATTTTAACTTGGATTATAATCCGAAAAGTCATGAAACGGTGATATAAGGTACAATGTTCTCATAGTGATAAAAACATCAGTGTTGGACTTCTCATTTATAACGTCAAGTGGACTTGTAGGTAGATACAAGATAGAAAGTCTCAGAGGAATATACTACCTCCATCTTTGGGGCTGAAGATGTTCCTCCACAATTTGGTATCTACCTGTAACTCCACACAGAAGACCAATGCTGATATCTCTACTTCATTGAGATTCTTAGATTTATAACATAGTTTCATATCTCTAAATATTATTTAAGTAGAAATAAATAATTCAGGAGTCATCAATGTAGGATCAATTCATTGTGAAGGCAAACGGCAATATTCAAATAAAGAAGCCATTATATCTAAGTTGAAGTTGATATTGAAGAAGGTAATTAAGCAAGGAAAATGAAAACATGTTATTCAGGCACTTGAACTTCCCATTTTATTTCTCTGATGGAGATAATGAGAACCTTGTAAACTATAAAATACTGTAGGTGAAACTATGCAATAAATTTCTCATCATTTGGCTTACACCTGCAGTCTTTTGATGCCTTTAGGTTCTGGGGTCCCATTGAAGACTATTTGTCTGTTCCCAGCAACTTGTTCTTCAGCATTATGCAGTTTCTCCTGTTCACGCTCAAAGTAGTTGTACATGCGGTTTGTCCACTCCCCAACGCCTCGGATATGAAGCCACATGTAATCTAAAGAAACAGGAGGAACATTTTGCATTCATATCAGACTACAAAAATAATAACAGAAAAAGGACTAAATGGTGCAGTCAATATAACAAGATTGATTTATTGATTAATTCATTATTTACTTAGAATTACATTGGCATGAGACTGTGACAGGCCACAAGTATTGTTGTTGTTGTAGTTGTTGAATATGATTATTTTGTTCTTCATCATTGTCAACATCATCAACACCAACAACAAAAACCTTCCTTTTGTCAAGCAATGGTAAAGATAAACTTAGCCAATTTACGTTAACTTCAGAATTCTAAATGTAGCTTAACATATTATGCACAGTAATGATTTGCTGTACTTTGGTTACATATCGTTCCTATTAACACTTATTATATTTTTATATTCTCACTTCAAGATTTCTTTTAGCATTTATCTTCATCTGCATTACCCATTTTCAAACTATCCCGAATCAAAATTTTTAGGCTGCATATTAAAAATAGACCTCAGTAAATTTTAAATCTATACATCAATTAAAAAACAAATGAATGAATAGCAAAATATATTCGAAATTCCAAATGTCCAATTTTTAGCATGACATCAAACTGTGCTCTTGAAACAATATAATGCATATATTAGTGCATTAAGCTTTGTTGATTTAGGTTTTTAAAGTTACCCTTGCCTATAACTCACCTTCCTGCTCAGGTGCACTGCTGATGGTGAAAGGATGCCACTCGTACTTAGCAATAGCAGGAACATTGACAAAAATATAGTCGCCAGGGTGGAAATCAAAGTGGTGAGGGCGCTTAATGACCAGGTGTGTCACTCGTGAAGGAAGCAGCAATCCAGAGCTTATATATGTTTTACCATGCTCTGAGCTCATCGAGGCAAAGCGAAGAGCGCGCTCAAACAAATATAGGATACCTGGAGCAATGAACCACTTCCAAAAGTTAGGGCCATGGAAGATGACCAATACCCAAAAAGGAATGTATAGTAGATGACTCCAATAGAATACCTGCAAAAAAACAAAACATAATGAAATACAAAATACGACACAGAAAGTAATGTTTTGTGCAGTAGAACTGTTCTGTTAATAACAGCAGAAGTGCTGTAAATTTAATTAATTTAATAGTTATTCATCTTCTGATATTGAAAAAGAGCACTGTATTTGCATCATATATCTATAACTATTTCTTTTTGTAGCACCATTTTAAATAAATCAGTGAATAACTAAGACATTTTAGGTTAGGAGAGAACATTTGTTAACAATATGCAATATATGGTACAAAAATGAGTGTCAGTGTAAATAAGCAACATTCAATGCCAACTATCATTTAGGATGACAGTTAGGCACTTTATACACGATATGTTGTCATCTTAACAAATATTTTGGTACATCACATGTGTTTTCGTATAATAACTATAAACATCCATCTCTTTACTTAACCTTTTACATTTCAAATTTCATTGCAAAATTTGTAGCATACATAGCATACGTCAAAGTCTCCCTGCCTGAAAAATCATTGCCACTGATTTGAATGCAATAACTTTTTTTGAAAATTTCACTAGTATAAGCTCAGGAATTTAGCAGTTGAAACTGCAATTACATAAGGGTTAGAAAGTGTTGTAAATAGGTGCAAGGCAGAAGCACATGTGAAAAACAAATGCTTTTGCAGAAAATTCTTGAAAATTTAGTCTTCACATGAATTGTAATTATTTTTCCAGAAAACTTACAACAGATTCATAAGTATGAATAAACTCAAGTAAAATTCTACATAAATAAGAAACAAATTTGTATCATGTACACTTCAACAAACATATACCTCAAAAGATCCACCACGCCGGACAAATGACTGTGAACAAATAAACATAACAACAAGGATGATGATCAGTGATATTCCAGTTGGGTTAGCAACACCTCCAACTAAGCCAAATAAACCAGGCTTGCTTGTCAAGAGCCATTCAGTCACAGTGTAGTTGTCTTTATTAACGACTGGGTGATTAACCACAACCACACCTAAAATCAAACAACAAAAGTGACAAAATAATTACTAAATTTGTGTGACTAATTCATGAATTCAAACAAACAAATATTTAAGTAAAAGTGCAATTACCTCCATCAAAAAACAAGATGCATTCAATAAAGCCACTCCTACATATGTCAGTCCCTACACCATGAGATGCAACAATTAAATCTGACATTGAACAGCACCATAAGGCTTTTTCAATTCAATCATTTTTATGCAACAATTAAATCTGACATTGAACAAAAGGCACAGTTTAGGTTAGGTTAGGTTAGGTTATTTTCAACTTTAGTTTCCTAAGAATGAGTTACTTTCTAATACAGAAACAATTTCTGCAGGTGAATTAACTTAAAATACATTATCAATTAATTCACACTTAACTAAATTTAAAAGCCAGTTATTAGGATAATTATATTATTCTTAGTAAGATATAACTGTTAAGAATATTACATTATATTTCTTTTAGTGCAGAGTTAGAAACACCTAATTGGGTTGCTGGAACAGTTCTTGTTTTAAGACAGCATAGGTACCACCAGGTGACACATAATCTTTGTTTTAAACTCGCATTCACATAGAATACTATGGAAGAATTAGATGGAGTTCCACAGAGATGAAAGTTCATATTAAATTAATATCTCAAAAGACTTCACAAACATCCAGTGATACTCACTGAAGTTGAGGAGGTGCATTACGGTGTGGACAATACTTTGTACGAAGATGACAACTCCTGTTAATTTGTGGAAGTAGATGTGCTGGTCAAGGGGCAGAATCATGCTAAATCCATGTGTTCGCAGGAATGTGATGCACTGGCGCAACATCAGTACCAGTATGAACATGCAATTGAAGTTCAAGCACTGTCCTGTAATAAAAGGACACAAGCCTGACAGTAGAGTGCTTTGGCTAACCAAAGGCTTAATAGGAGTAAGTCGCACTCTTCCATCGCAACTTACCACAAGCTCTGGCAACGATGACAAATCCATTAGATTCACGATACTCAATAGACCGTGACACAAAGAGACCAATATTGACGAGCACAAAGAATGCCAGAAAGATGAGATACACATAATTGTTCTTCATGTATGGTCTTGACAACTGGTATGGGCACAGTGCCGAGAGTTTTCCAAGGAGGGAGCGTGGTGGTGGCTTTGGTTTGGGTGGCACCAGCCACCTGTCTATACTGTAACAGAAAAGATCTCATTATAGTTTATAGTAGTTAAACTTCATATAAAAATGTAATATATTCGACATCAGCTGTTCATAGCTACAGATTAAGAATGACTGCTGTCTAGACCACTTTAAAGTCTGCTTACCTGATTATCATATTCCTTGGTTGCTTGAAAATAAATTACATATCATATGATATCAGTTTCACAGGAAGACTTTTAATTAAATTTCATGGAGCTTCATGCCTGAATTCATATCATGAATGAGTATATATTGATAAATCTCTCTCGGAAAATGTTTCACCGCAATGAAAAGCAGGCCTCAGCGTTTCTATAACGCTCTGTTAATTCCACGAATAGCGTTATCTGTATTATAACATAGAAGATTATTAAGAAACATTTAAAGAGATCGAAAATAAGAATAAAAAATAGATATTTTAAAGCTTAAAAATGTCTAGTCAATTCTGATACTGATAAAAACACTCCTATATTTTTGGAAATCCTGGCTGCCATCCAAGAATACAAAAAAGGGCTCAGTTTTTGTCTGTTTATGGATTCATCCATTGTTTCTAATACCAAATACCAAGCGTTATTGTTGGCAAAGTGGCAGGTCAGAGAACTAACCAATGATAACTAATTCACTATTCAGGTATATTTCGGCGACTGAAACACCGCTTTCTAGCATTTTTAAGATTATTCAGTTATTCTAGGAGTATATCACTTAGCTATTTCCGTGGGATTGAATTCAGGTCTGTATAACGAACGGCCGACGTCTACCTCTCGAACAACGTCGCCGCATAATTTTAATATGATTTCTCACCTGATAGATAAGTTTTCTAATAAACCTCCATGTTTCTCAAGCTGGTTTTTGAGAGCCTCGTATGTAATGGTACCTCTATTGTCTGCATCAGCATCTTCAAACAGTGCCATTGTGAGATCATCGATTTGTTCTTCACTAAATTTCATACCATTCTCTTCCATGCACGCACGCATCACGTGCTGCAGTTCTCGATGCTGGATAAGACCATCCCCTGAACCAGAAGATGATGCAAAGTCATATCGATAACCAGTTTCAACACAAACTTGCACCTGTCACACAGTTTGCTTTCCTTACGCTACGTTACTAAAAAGGATGGCCTTCATGTTCGTTTGATGCAGACGTTACAGACAGTGCAGACGCACTGCACCGAGTCATAAAGCTAATGACACTGCATAAAAACTTAGGTTATGTGGCCTTGTATTGTATGAGGGTGGTTCAAATGCGACACGCCACTACAACTAAAATAAACAATCACACAAAACAAAAGGTAAAATGCCGTACAACGTACCATCCAAATCATACACCTTAAACAGAAATCGGATCTTATCATCTGGTGACTGTCCAGCAAACTGGTGCATCGAATCAATGAATTCCTGAAGAGAAATGGATCCTGAATTGTCCTTATCAAAGATCTGAAACACCCGTTCCGTGAAGAATGGCTGGAAAGGAGCAGAATCAAACTTGCTAATGGAACAACACGTGAATCGTTTATAATACTGTTAAATGATAAAGGTAAAATTAACTATGTCCCTCCATGTACTCGTAAAGCGGCCGCACATCGTGTACAAGGGCATAGGATGAGGCAAAGGGTCAATTTCAAGCAGACTTCATCCCTTGTGAAAGGACCCTGCAGTACATACCATATACGTGAAGGTGAAAGTATGAAACTCTGAGCGGGAACTGAGGGTTTGTTTCAGTGGAGACTGGCCACTTACGTTCTTGGAGATGACGATCTTCTTAAAGTCGTCGCGTCTTATCTCCCGTTCGTTGCCGACCGTCTGCCGGAACAGCTGCTCCAGCCATTCCAGATTGCTCTTGTCGATCCCGCTACGCGGTCTGTGGACACACAAACAAGTCTTTATTCGAATGTAACCAGAAATGAAATGTGAACTAATGCACTGATTTATGGATAATGCTAAGAATGTGGAACAAAATCTTACCGCGTTACATGGGCCATTCTACCAATACGTTAATTTTAAAAGACAGTGAATTATTGTTCTTATAGTTTACTGGCCATTTATGTGAGATTCAAAAACATTTCTAGGGATATGCCGAAACTACCCACTTTCCCTTCGACGGACAGACATTTGGATTAAGAAAAGGAAAAAGGAGAGAAATGATTGACATGAAAATATGTAAAAAAAAAATAAAGACACGAAGAACAGAACACTATACACATGCGTGCAATAGCGTGTGAAGTCTACTTGTTTCGTGCCTTAAGATTATGCTACGGAAGGTGGTGACATCTACAGCCATGACGAGAATGCTACGGGAGATGGTGACATCTGCAGGCATGATGATGTACTTACCCTCTAGTTAATTACGTACCGAGCATTGCTGAGGTTAGCTAGGAACTCCATGGCTTGATCAGGGGAAACCATTCCATCCAAGTCTTGATCCACCAATCGAAATAATTTATCAACGATCTGAAACACACATACAGCCATAGATGAGAATCAGTTGAACGGGAACTCACACAATTTGATTCTGATCCCTGCGACAAATTCAGGACGAGAACCGACGATTTTGGCAAAGGTTCATCTTGATAGGCGTTTACTGCTCTGATAATGGAGGCAGTAAGCACTTTTGAAACGTCGGTAAACTTTTACCAGACTAAACGGCGCAAAATATCATACGAAAATTTCATATTCGCCGCCGTGAGATCATAAAACCTCGAATTTTATTTTATTGTCATTGGCGGTTTTGCAAAGGCCCACTCGTCCACTATCCAGAACAATAACGATTAAAGGACGCCATAGTCTATAATCTATAGCCTATAACCTGGTCCACATAGTGTGACCTGTACGAAAGTGACGAAAAGAGATAAATACTAATCTTTATGGTAAGGTTAGAATTTACCGATGGCTCGCATTGTGCGAAGACAAAGGTTTTTCTTGGTTAAACAATTCTGAGAGATAAGAGAAATGCGTGTTTTGTAAAGTTTGTTAAACAAAATACAACACACTAGAAGAAACTTCTCGAGAAAGGAAGTGGATATTCTCTCCACGAACGTCAAACATTCGGCTGTCTGATTTACAGACCGGTTCGTAAACAACTTGCTCAAGCATTGCTGTTTGGTAGACCTGGACGAAACAACATTTTATTGTCATAAACACGCAGCAAAATTAATTATAGTACTTATTTGTGATTATTTAATCCTCTTGTGTGAGTATCAGACCTGTGGCGTAAAGGTGTTTAATATGCCCGGCATGCTCAAAAGCAATGTCTTGCGATTCTACACACCTAATTAGTTTTCATGTTCATTTACCGCAGACACAAATCTACTGTTGCTGAGCTAATTATGCAACACACCACAATGAATAGCCGGAGACTATATTTTCGTGTATTTACTTAATAGAGGTACACATATAATCTAAAAAGGTTTAAAACAAAAGTTGTAGATTTTAAAAGGATAAATAGGTCTGTTTTATTTATGAATTCTTTTTACGATGAGTTTTTATTACCTTTGCAGCATAAAATACTAAAACTAAAATATATTCATTGTCGTACTGCCCAAGTGGCTGCATTGAATCAATTTCACTGGAGTCAAACTTATAAAATCTCCCGTTGTTCCTACGGCATTTTACAAGAACCTGCTGCAAGAAAACAAAAAAAAATCAGTGATGAATCACTTGTTCTTGCAGAAAGAATTCATTCGGCCCACATGAATCAATGAGAATCACGTGAATTAGTGGCCTGTATTAAGGAACCTAAATTATACCAAGCAACAAAGAAAACAATGCCTCGTAACACATTCTGTCAGAGATCCTACCGTTTTGGCACCAATACGCCGCCACTTCTCACGGCAAAAATAAGTAACTGTCCATTTATCATTCCATGCCACAGAGATACCTTCAACAGCTTTGAAACAAGACATTTTCGTTGTGACGTAACAAAGCATCATAAAGCTAACCAAGAAATGCAACTTCTGCCATTTAATTCAAACCAAGCGACACCAGATCTGTTTGTCTCTTAACTCTGAACGCAATCCGATGCTGCTTTGTTACATATCATCAAAATTATTTGAAAATAAAACGGCTAAACTCTTGTCGCCTTTTCAATCACAAGCACAGGTAATTTTTTTTAAAGGGTTGGATTTTCAAGGAACACCTAGTTTTTCCAGTAAAACTTTGGCTTTTCGTGGCCTGTTCACATTCTTTGAAGCAAGAAAATTAACCGATAAGCAGGCAGACAGCGGTTTCTATTGAAGCCACGCATGAATAAGCTTTAATTGAAAGTGGCATTTGAGGCCTTCCAAGTGTTTACTGTTTTGTGCGTGCAGCTCTAAACCAGTTAATGCCACCTGTGCCGCGGGCTCTTGGCTCACAAGGAGACGTTCTCTCCGTCACGCAAATGGTGCAGGGCTCCAGCATAATTTTAGGCAAGGATGCACAACTGGTTCAATTCTTGTTCCTTTCCTGAAAGAATCATGTTCTTCAACTCTTTATCTGGGTAACGTATTCAACGCTAAACAAAACTAAACGTCTGGTAACAAATATGCAGGATGAAGAACCATGGACTTTTCCAGTTCTGTCAATGAGGTCTGAAAATAAGACGCGAAAGAATAATGACGTAGTTTTATGCTCCTGGGCGACTATAACTATACACATGACACAGCCAAAGTTAACATCTTGTTATAACGAACTCCATGGAGAAGCTAATAGTACACTCAGCTGACCAAAAAATTCCCTGTCAAAAGCTAGATAAATCCAATCCATACCCTTAAGCCCGATTTCCCTGAATTATATTTCGTAACTTGCTGGTTTTTAACGATGGGGAGTTGTCAGCCTTTCGCCCAACCCACAAACTGGAGGACCACTCCTTGTCGGCACCACACGGCTGTTTGTTCAATATATTTGCAGCTATTCTCCACATATGAAGAACTTTTCCTCCATCAGCAACCAGAGAAAGCTCAATGACGTGGTGGAAAACATTAAATGTTGATGTGTCCTTTACATGTACCACTGGAAAAAGATGAAAATCAGTTCATATTTTGTACGAAATTTAGTAGGGAGCATTTACAAAACACTACATTTGCTCAGTTTTCTCATTCCAAAGAAATTCAATACTTAACTTCATCTACGTTACAGGAAGCCCTGAGTATGATTGTTTTATTTGCCCAAATAAATTTGAACTCAAACTCTATAATTAATTCGTAAGCTTAATTGCAGACTAATTTTTCGCTACCTTATTTTCATTAACGCAACATTTTATAAACACTTTGTGCTTAATTAAGAGCAATTTGTCATGTCTTTTAAATAATTAGTACCATGTAATATTCCTCCCTCTCTTTATCCCAACATCACGACTTCTCAGTTTGTACACGGATTTATTATATTTCATAATAAAATTACCTATGGGGTTTGCATTAATGAGCATTTGGCTGAGTCGATTCTAGAAAGTGCAGAAGGGGGGGGGAGATTTTATTTATTGCTCGGTTCTTGATGAGTAACTTGTTATGTAGACTGTTTTGAAAACTACGTTAGCGAACCAGCCAACTCCTCAACGTGCCGAAAGCCCAATCTTACACCTGCATTCCACAGTTATAACCTTTCACACGTTCAAAGTGATTATTATTCAACCAACATATCTTGACCTGTGGGGAACATGGAGCTATGTCTATTCCCACGACGACAAGACAGGCATTGGTCTCTCCATCTACTTCTAGGTTGCCTACATCTCATTATTATCTTCTTGCAGTGTATGAATAATTAGGCTAATTTATGCGATTCTGTATTGGATGCCGTCCACACGTTGTCTCTATTGTAAGATAACATGTTGTATGCCATTAAAAACATTTGTTCTTTTGTAATTTACATTTTGCTTTAATATCTCCGCTATGTAATGAGACTTTGACGGTTCTCCGCGTCACACTACAGCTAGTTCTCTGTCCATCCCATTATCCTTATTTAACAACCTTAATAATATTTGGAGACGAGTAGAATTTGTCAAGATCCTCATGAATTTTATCCAGTCTCCTGTCAATAAATCCCTCTTGTAAAGTAAAGTAAAGTTTGTCCCACTATACGCCATGTAGGCGTTTGGGGTGAGTGGAGGTATAGCTCCTCTCTTCCTTGACCTCAGCACTAGATGGGGGTGAGTGGTCAGCATCACGCCCCGGCCGGCTTTACCCCCGGGAAAGGACCCCCGGTACCCATTGTAGAGGAGGCTGGGTGGGCCCCAGAGCCGGTCTGGACGCAGAGGCTAGAGGAAAAATCCTCTGCCCCCGTCGGGGATTGAACCCCGGTCGTCCAGCCCGTAGCCAGTCACTATACTGACTGAGCTATCCCGGCTCAATAAATCCCTCTTAGCTCTAAATATTCTCATCACAGACAACTCTAAGAAATTATCCTTGGCTCCATGTTCCATGAAGCTGGTGTAGTGTTTTGTTTTTGTAACTTGCCATCTGGCCATTAGAACGGAATATCACCCTCGCATGATAATCAAAGCTCGTGATGGTCACAACGCCTACACTGTGGTGGGAAATCATTTGTATGGAGGACCGCCGGAACTTGGCAGTGATGGAGGATATCCAAAACGGAGTATAGGGTTACTCGATCTAGACAAATGACGACAACCTGTAGAAGAGCACCGAAGGCTGAATTACTTGGCGATTACGTTCCTGAAGCTGAATGTACCTCTGTGAGCACGTGTATCCTCAGAAAAATAATTCAGATTGACTTATCTTATCTGTAGCGTTAATAATGCTGACGAACGGAAGAAAATTCATGGTCTCGACAATTTGTACAAGCGAATAGTTCAGATTCAAAAATCTAAAGCCGTACAATTCTCGTCACTAAAATTATGTCGAATTTCTGAGAACAAATAATTAACCTATAACATCTGAGGTTCTCAGGGCGACAAACACTTTCGTCCTGGAGAAGGATATGTTTGTATCCAGAATACTGACAAGTTATGGACCTCTTTTCACTTCTTCCCTTGAATATAAAAGACATTCAGGTTTTTAAGTTTTAATTATATTCTACAGATGAGTTATCGCCCTGATGATGGAGGCGGTAAGCACTTCTGAAACGTCGGTCAATATGTAGCACACAACATGGCGAACACCCCAGAAGACAGCCATCTTCATACTAGTCACCGTAAGAACCTGAAGTCTCACCTAACAAACAAATATTTTCGTAGATTTGTAACTTACTCCTTTTGCCTGAAAAATCTGGTAGAACTTTTCAAGCGTAATGGCGCCGTCACCACACAGCACGTAGGCAACACTCTCCACTTGCTCGGCAAAATCTATCTGTTTCTCGTCCCTGAAACAAAAAATAGAGACCAAGGTAAGCGACACGTTAAGAGTCACAACCAGTTAAACTGAAAATAATTTTCCCTGGGAAAATAATGGTGTCACCATTTTTGCCTAGTGCATTGGTGCTCATTCTCTGGATCATTTATTCCAAGAAGCGATGTCATGGTGTCGCGATTAGTATTCCGAAGTTCTGCGTGCTGTGGACACGGCAAATAAAGAGACCGGCTCTCCTCCAAAAGATGTCTGCGAGATGTAGAGCAGTTAGAAATAACAACGACTTCATGTGACGATAAACTACAATTTCATTAACTTCGTGGGTGTAAACCCGTCGAAAAGGAAACAACAGTGTAATTAATTATACGAGTAGCCTACATGTTTTTCTCGTTTCGAAATTTATCTGGGAACAACATTAACAAAGAAATGAGATTCATAATAAAAAATAAGAACAATCAATTCGGTTATTCGTTTCCTTTGCAACACACTACAGATCGAAATTAGATATGTAATTGTTTTTGTGTGGCTGTAAAACTCAGCCTCTTGCTGTTAGGGAAGAATAAAAATTACCTACAAGTTTTGAAAACAAGGTGCTCAGGGAAATAAATACTTGGGCCTAAAATAAAATAATTATGCCAAAAATTCAGAATACTGCGTCTACTATAGTTAAGACAGAGGCATTCAGGAAGTGGACGTGGAATGAAGTAACAGCTCGGAGAGGGGAAAAGAAATACATATCGGTAGGAAAATTTTGGTGGGGAAACTCCTTGGGAGCTCAAGAAGGTGGCAGGGGACTATTATGAAGACGGGAGACGGAGAGCGCTGGCTGAGGATCGTGTCTGCTGGAACGTTTTGGCATTAGTCGTTTTTGCCCTACTCCCAAAGAGTTAGTTAAAAAACTGAGTGCCTGTAAAATATTCACACTTCGCTTCACGGCGGCAGACTTGACATCACTTTTTCCTTTCAGCTGAGCTGAGAAAGAAGGCTCTTAGGACAAGACGAAAAGAGTTGTCGGTCAAGGCTTAGCAATTGTAGATGGACTTCCATCCGTAGTATCAGGAGGCCAGAAGCTGCCCTTGAGGTGCTAACTAGAAAGCATGCTCCTGTTATTCCAGCCAGCAAGATAAATAAGTCGACACAAAAAGGCGAGCTTTCGAAAGACAGGAACAATGCACACATGAAACATGAACCCTCTCGATTCAGCTGATGGATAGAAACACCTCTTGTAAATGTGTACACTCGCTTGTTCTGCAGCCATTGTTTTTTCTGCCCATGTTCATGTATTAGTGGTAGAACATCTCCCAGACGTGCTCTGTCATGCAAAGGTCTCTATAATGTATGGAAACCCAGCAGGTCCTCGCTTTCATCGGTATTTAACAGCGGTTTTATCAGTTTACCAGTTGTTTTGAGTTTTCATAAAATGTGGCCAATATAATACGTATTTAATTAAAGTAAAGTTGGACAGTGAAACGGTATCTATATACGAAGGTGACTTTGATCTGTCTCAACGTAGGCCTGCGGAGAACCTTAAATCTCACAACTGTAGGTTCTCAACGTAGGCCTACGGAGAACCTTAAATCTCACAACTGTAGGTCTATTCAGTAGATAATTGATTAATGAACACGTTCTAAGTTATATGTATCAGAATAACATAAGCCTACAGGTCCAGTCAGATCTCGTCCAATAAATTCATACAGCTGTGAAATATATGGTCACGAAATCAATATAGTGCCTTACGTTTTGTTAACACGACAAAATAATCATTATGAGCACGGGCCATGAAATTTCATACGGCCGACTCTGACAAATCTATATTAAGTTAATCTTCAATCAGTTAACCAGAACATGTTTCTGTTGCACAATACAATGTAAAGACAAGCTGTTACAGTATAACCATTATCATATTTTCATTACAAAATGAGTAACCAAATACATTTTACTTCACACAGATGAAGATAAAAACTGTTGGACTTCGTCCAAAGGAGATATAATTAGCAGGTTTAAGCAGAACAATGAAACTATAATTCGGATCGGATTGAGCAAGCAACAGATAACCTCCTAGTGGTTCAAAGCGTCAATATCAAGTGGATCGTTACATTCACAATGCAAATTAGGTACGAGAGGTCTAAAGAGGATTAGAATTTATTTGCAAGGGACCTAATACCGAAAACCTTTACACACAAGCTGATCAGATGGGAAGCATGAATACAGAGTAAAAAAAAAAAGCATGTACAGTCAACATCAACATTTCTGCAGGAAATCCTATGTAGAGCAAAATACTGTCCTTAATATTGTGTCGCTACGATACTAATTTATATGTAATGCTAGTTCAGTGATTTCAGGCTCTTGTTATTTCTATAACAATCACAAACTTCTTTCTAATTTGCGTAATTATGAACGGGTTTAGATTTGAAAGCGATGTGGATATTGTATTTAGTTAATTGAAACCACAATTTATGAACGTATATCAGGAGTTTCCCGTGTAAGGTATATTACGAAGCCTAGATTTTCTTTTTTCAGTAAGAATATAACCTGGGCGTTGAATCTCATCTCTCACCGCCAGGGTAGAACACAGAGTGAGTAAGTTTGAGAACAGAATGTCAGCCACGGCGGAAGTAATGTGAATCTGGATGTAACTGTGTAATATGGAGATTCAAAGTTTGCGCTCTTCACCAAATACAGCTAAGATGATCAAGTTAAGAAGAATGGCATGGGGCAGACATGCAGAAGGAATGGGAAAGACGACATGTATAGACATTCATATAATAAATAATGTTATTAAAACTGACACTAAACAAAAAGGGCACGAGGGTGTGTGTGTGGACTGGTTCATTCTGTCTCAGGTAAGATTCAGCAATTGGCTGTTGTGAGCACGTAATGAACATTAAAGTTCCATAAATGACGGGAAATTTATTGGCTATCTGAGAAACTATTAGCTACTCAGAGATTCTTTTTCATGAAGTTAGTTACAAAAACCGAATGTTATAGAAACAAAAAGGTTGAGAAGAATATTTGAAATGAAAGGTCTTGAACTCTCAGAAGGACAGAAGAAATCACTTGGCATTGTCTTTCATGGTTTATATTCTTCGTTACCATGAACAGAGTGATTAAAATAGGACAATAGGATAGGCATGTAACGCGCATGCGAATGCATACAAAATTATGTGGTTTTAAATAAAGGAACTCTGTCTGTCCAGAGGAGAACTTATGAATGGGAAGGTGATGTGGCAGCCTCGGCTGTACATCGATCATGCGCAACAGAGAAGCAAATTCCGCACCAAATATGACACGCAGTTCAGAATAAGGACAGATATCTCAATATCGTAAGATGTAATGACATATGCATCTGACGTAAATAATTCCAAAGAGAGTAACATGGAGAAATATATATATATTGGTGCAACTGCTGAAAATAAGGATAAATTAAACATTCAAACTAGTTAAACCATTGCATTTATTACAGAATATATAGAAATATATGCAACAGCAGGAGCAACACTCTTTATTAATCCTCTGTACCTTACCCTGAACGAAAAAGCCTCCTCAAAAACGCTTTTGTAAGATACATTTTAATAAAATCTTCTTGCCGACGTTTCGAGGACCATCTCTATCCTCATCCTCACGGCAAGTTTTAATCATCTAACACGACTAAGATTTAGATTTTATTGACGACATTCGTCGCAGAAAGCTTCACATTATACAAGATACATTTTAATAATGTCTCCATTTACCCCTAAGTATCTCCTAAGTGTCCCTTAAATGTTACATTATCACAAGGTATTGCACGAAAAATTTTGCGTCTGCCGACAAATTTTCCCCATCTTCCATCGGAGATGGACAGACCACGTCATACTACAAACACTGGCACCAGACGTCAACTGTCCAAGCTGTTTTGACTGAACGTGTACATATGAACAGCTCAATTTCCATATGATGTTTTATGTTCCTCGCTGATCAGATTGGTCAACGTAACAGACAATACAATGCAGTGCGCTGGAACAACATAGATATGACATCTCAATCCCCCCGCCCTATAATACTCCACAAGTCACGTGACCTCCATAACAAGAGCCGGATTTATCAATTCTACTGTTACATGACCTTTGGTAGGATATGTTGCAAAGCGTACATTTTGAAGAGTAGGGCCTGTCTAAAAAAAGAGCCGGCCAGTTAACACACACATGGGAGACGCAAAATGCATACAAAATTTTAGTCGGAACAACTAAAGGAAGTATACCACGTGGAGAGGTTTAGGGGCAATATTAAAATGGTTATTAAATAAATAGAATGTGGACTGGATTCAACTGGCTCAGGACAATATCCAATGATGGGGTAACGATGCAACGTCGGACTGAAAAAAGGGAGGGGGAATTTGACCAGCTGAGCGAATAGCATATTATCGTAAACTGTGTGCCATTGAGATATTTATCTTCCTTCACTCTGTTACTACAGCCAAGCCCAGTTGATTGGATGAGGAAGAAATTATCAATCACCTATTCCGTGGATGGACGTAATCCCTCACTTCCCGAAATATAGGATTAAACGAAGCTCCTGTAAACACTGCGCACTCTATGAATTAAATTATAATGCCGCCTTCAATCACTTATTCCATCCGTACAACGAGGCTCTGAAGACCTAGTCAAAAACTACGGTCACTCACATTGAGGAATGAACTAAGTCCTTCAGCTCCCAAACGTTCTGTTTCCCACAATTATCAACGTTGTATGTGGCATTCTATTACATGAGTTAACATCTACAAGGACATCCATTTTGCGAGTTGGATTGGTCTTTGGCTGAAATTGAAATAAGAGCTAGTGTACCGGGAGAGTAGTATTGCTTGGATGACAAGATTACGAAGGAAAGATGAAGGGATATGCAGTTCAATGGACGTGACAAAACAATAAAAGGAACATATAATGGAGTTAAATGATTGCAATTTAACGGGTGGGACTCTCGGTCAAATGACGAGGCCATAAGTGGAGTACGGATTATTCTAATGAGTTAGATCTCGCGATAGTACAAGGGAGAACAATACAAAACGACAAACATAAATTCGAACGGGAGCGGCAGAAATTATACGTACAAATCAATAAAAAAGTATTAACAAATCTGTCAGTATTAATGGCAACCAATCAGGTGAAGACTGGAATAGAATATAATCCCGAAACGTCATGTATATAAAATGTATCACATAAAACGAAAATTGTACAGTGTAATATTATTATTAATTCTGGTAAATTAATAGTTGTCATAAACCTCTACAAAACCACAAAACAGTCTGTTTCAGACACTTGAAACGGAAGTTATCACTGAGGATAACATTTTCATCTTTACGGTGAGGACCTGTAAGCCCCCCATGCAACCCGCTGGAGTACCACCCCTTGTCGGCTTTCCTCAACTCCTTATTCGATATACTTATAGATGCCCTGAATATCTGGAGACCCTCTCTTCCGTCCACAACTCCAGATCGCGCCGCGCCAATGTGACAAAGGACCAGCGTAAGATGGACCATCAGGAAACACCTTGAATAATGACGACAGAATTTTAATATTAATATTTTGATTGAGAAGACTTGTCAGTGCTTGAAAGGGCCAACCCTATACAAACGCTTGTCCATGGGGCACAGTTCTGTATTTATACGCTGTACAAAGAATGCTGACTCATCTCATGAATACGTATGTCGGTAACAAAGTCGCGGGAGCCCCTTCCTCGATCAGAAACAGTGCGCCTGATTTATCGACAAGTTACTATAAAAATCGTTTAATCTCCTCAAACAGGAATCATAATCGTTCTTGTTGTACCAGAATATAGGCCTCGTGACAGCAGAACTGCCTTCTCATGGCGGCCGGCCGAAGAACTGCTCCTCTGGTTTATCGTACGTATGCAGCAAAGTGCGAAGCAAGGTATTGTCATAGAAAACGTAGCGTAATGCGATTAAGTAATTCTGATCTTTTCCTAAGTCCTTCTAGATCATTTAACGGCATTACATCAATTGCATAGTAAATTAAAATGTGTGGGGACACGGCCCGGTTCTCCTACTTGGTGTTCAGGAGACAATCGATACGGATTTTGGTCGATTTTTGTGCTTTCTATCAATCCGTGAAGTTACACACACACGATTTCTTCCACAGTCCATTTCAATTCTCCGTTAAAAGTCAATCTGTTACAGACAAACCATATAAGAATCTTAAGACGTTAAGACCGGTCTCTTGCTACGATTCCAAAAGAGAACTTCCCGAATATGACCGAGACTCGTTAACGCTGCTTCAAACAGACTAGAACTTCAAGAATTCTAGTAAGTATAAAACACAGAATAAGGAACAAGTAAAGTTGAATGTAGGCTGTGGTATAGAAACGAACGCCAGAGATAATGCATGCCTTTCGAGTTCTACTGAAGTATAACAACGAAAATGAAACATTTGCTTCCCGTGCGTTGGAATGCAGATGATCCATAATCCATGAACAATGCTATCATTCGACTCATCTTAACAACAAAACGTTCTACAAAAGATACAAATAATTTTCACTTGGAGGCAATTTTACACGAGATGGAACATAAATTTGGATTTTTCCCTTTTGTGATCGCAACACACAGCTGAATGAAGTGCGGGTGGCCTGTCCCTAGGGGCAGCTGCTGCGTCTAATTCTTCTGCACTGCAGGGTCCAATAATATGAGGCGGCATTGTGGGTAAGGACCACCGGTATCGCCGAAACAGATCTACACAGATCTCTAACAAGGGATAATAAGTACAGATACCATCTCCTCGCCCACAATCGAATGCGTCCTGCCTTAATGATCTGCAATATAGAAGAAGGACGGAAGAGGCAAAGATTATTTCTCGCATTTATGAAGCATGCACTGCTGCCGTTAAGACCGCTCCTAGAACAAGATAAAGTGACAGCGTGGATCTAAATTAAGGGGCCTATAACCTCAGCGACTTAGACGCCATTAATCTTTGTACCACAGACGTCAGTAACTCTGGATCAACAGTTTTTGACCACCTAATTACTTACTTCAGGTCAGGGGTTGCAAATAGAAAGAGGGTTGATGAGCGATTTTGATGATAAATAATGCAAAAGACAGTTTAATCATCCAAATTATAAGCCAATGAGAAGTTGAACCCGAGGTACAACGTGGCCAGACAGTAAGAGAAATGAAAAACGTAGAGTTACAGATATTAGTTCTAGATGGAGGTAAACGGTAAACTTTATTTCTGGACGTTTTCATTCCATAGATAGATTGTGACTATTTAACGAAGATGCATCAACTTCAGAGGTTGAATGATATAACAGCATAAAGGTTCAATGAAGTTCGAAAGATGGGCAGCAAGCTGTTAAAACCTGTTTCAAGGTAATATCCTGCCGATCGCTTTTAGCGTACAGAACTCAATAAACGACACAGGACAGAGACGACGTCTGTGTGCGAGGTAGGTGCAATTACGTTCACTGCTTCGGGCCTTCGCTGTAGCTTAACTTACTCATACCGAAAATACCTAAAAGGCCCGCTACAGGCGAAATACATGAAGCGACTGTTCTGAGAAGTTGCTGATAGCGAGATGCACTTCAATTTTCTAACAGAGATAACTTCACAGTGAGAATACAAGAAGCGAATAGTAACCCATTAATATTCTGATCAATATCAAAGAAACATTTGACAAATACTTGCTGCGTCATTATGAAGTTATCTGAAACATTCACATCATTCATGCCACATTAGGCAGTATCGAGAACCTGCGAGAGAAATCACTTCCGTAGACAAACACAGTTAGTTTCTTTTTTAAATAACTAACAAATTAAGAATCTAAGTTTGATTCTTAGAATAACCGACAATTACAATTCAAAATATCGCTAACAGGAAGCTTGTCTTATTTGAGGTAGGTATCGAATATTGGAACATTATTTAACAAAGCCTTGCACTTCTGAGAATTAGCAGAAAAATCACAAGATCAAACCAAATACGATAAGAAAGTTAGCAAAAACATAATGTGACACGGATTTCTTTTAAACAACGGAACCTCGTTATGAATGAAGCTACAATCAAGTGCTACAAAGTAATTTCATTGTTCTGAGAGATGACACGTGCGAAATAGAAGCACTTGGCTTGTGATTGGAGGTGTTCTGATGGTGTTGCCTATAAAATGATTCGGTAGTTCACAAAATGACTGAATGTTTTGCATTCTGGAGCCGTTCTGTGCCCGTAGGCATATTTGTAAGAATCCCAGTCCTTCACACGATAATCTCATATTCTATTTCAATATAGTGCTTACTTTCACATATAAGCACATACTGCAGTTTACAAGCGCACTTTCATCTCAGGTTAGTTACAAGCTTCAATGTTACAAATCGCTGAGTTTATAATACGTACGAAAGAAAAATAATGCAGTTCCTTAATCTTAGGTTGTTCAATAATCCTGCATCAACTACAGACACCAGTGTCAAACGAGAGGGCAGCTGTATATGATGAATCGAACATTTTAGAGAAGCTGTCGTGGTCTAGGTGTACATTTCGTACAGACACACACAATTAAATTAGATTTGAGGTTCTCATGGCGAAGAAGAAATGCGCTGGTAGCAGCCACCTGAAAGACTACAAGGCGTCACAACGCAGAAGACCACAATCGACAGACACCTACAGGAGGACGCTGTACCAACAGTGAGAGGTTCAAATAAGGAAGCCTGTGAATGTATGTCCCGGAACTTTGTGTTCTTTGTTACTGTCAAAGACAGCGGGCTGTATTCGTCAGCGATATAATGGAAAGGAAAAGAATGGCAACAAAAAGACCTCTGACTACAGCTCAGACAATTAAAAATTATAAAACAGATCGTTCTGATATGAAAACCGAACGGCCTAGGAGGGAGGTCCGTGCTCTCTTACTTATCCGGCTAAGGTTTGAATCCCGATATGGACACCTCTGACCGCCCGCGTAGTAATTATGTCCCACGCCTCTCTGTATAGTTTTGCCTCATCAGAACACTTGTCTCACTCACCAGGGGGCCGGCTGTCTCTCGTAAAGGAACCGCTTACCGCGGGGGGGGCAGGGGGGAGAAAGCATTTTGGACACCGCCCGACCTACTGCGATTCAAAATAACAGCCTTGCGGTAAGCGTTTGCTCTAACAACTTTTGAATGAAGTGGTCATTTTCCATGAAATTCTTAATGGATCTTACCGCGACACCACTTATCAAAAGTTGCTAACTTCAATGATTAGGCTTTCGAGGCGGTCACATTAGCGGGTTATGTTAGGTTTAGTTAGGTAAGGTAAGGGTAGGTTGTTGAGGATAGGTTAGATAAGGTTGTGTTTTACGATGGGTTTGGTTGTGTCCTGGAGAATTTCTACTGTGTTCATCGGGTAAGTTATCAGACATTTAAAATTAATAACGTAACTCGATATATTTGGAATTTTGTTTTCAACACCTTAAATAATCGCTGCCTGTACGTTTGTTTATACGTCATGCCTCTGTTACTGCCTGCAGTATATGCAACCCATATATCTCTCTCAAATGACTGGTAAAGACGCAGCAAGGGGCTCCGCTCAGTTACAAAACAACACTTTGTACGAGTAGGAGAATGGAGATACGGAAAAAGATGACATTTGAATCAGTAAGAACACAACGCACGGACGAACTAAAATAAATGGTCTTGGTTAGATCTTGTGTCTTAATGATATCTGTATTTATGATTGTACTATTTTATGATGACTCGTGTTTAATAAAAATACTGGTCTTAACCTAAAATTTTGTGACCAAACCAAAATTCGTCCTATAGCTTTAAGCGCAAGATTTCTAAACAAATAATTCGATGCTGACAGACAGACAGACATACAGATCGACGAGGACAAGACAAGCAAATATTTCATACACACCCGTGAGTTACTTCGTGATTAATTTAGCTCAAGGTCAGTTACTCTGCCATCAAGTGAACATCGCTGTTCTTATGTCAAAATTGACAACGGCAGAATCTTCAAAAAACAGTTGACTCGCTAAAAAAACGGCATTACAAGCAAATATATGTTGGACAGACAATTTTTGTAGCCAACAGTTTCGGTTGTAAAATGTTAAGAAGTCATCGGCAACCGTAACGCTCTATAAATGTATTTGGGAAGTGTCCAGTTCGAATCCCGGCCAGATTACCATCCGCACAAACTTCCCTTTTTTGTGGATTTCCTTACCCTACAGGCGAATGGCTGGATATTATCTCAAATGTGCCACGACCAGCCTTTCCAAGTTCTTACCTACTCAACATTCATGATCGCCTTCCCACCTCATTAAGCGCTGTCAGAATTATGTGGCTATGAGAGGGGCTTTAAATAAGCCGAGGATGCATTGAAGTTAAATGGTTTATATAGTTGATAGAGCGCCGTTAAGTTAGCGGTAAGAAGGCGGGTTGCAGTCTCGCGTGAGTAATGTGTTATTTAGCGACCCAGTTCGTCACATAGAGTTCAGACGCGATATCAACCTCTCACTGCCAACGAGACTGAATAATAACAAAAAAAGCAAGAGTCTGGCTTTTCGCAGGTGCGGATCAGAGAGGGAGAGACAGAAGGGGGCGTTACTACACCAATAGCTCACCTCGACCCACTGGCCGGCTCGCCTGTCCTTTCAGCATTGGCTAATAATGGTTTGAATCTGATGAATATGCCAGGTGTCTTGTAACAAACTCGTTTCTTTCGGGACGTTCTAAAGAAAAGTCAGCTGCATTTCATGATGGATTGAATACCTGTATATATATATATATATATATATAACGACTGTCAGTTAAAACTCCCCCCTCATTCCACCCCACTTCGCAAGTTTTCATCGGGATATCCTTGCAAGTCTGACATAAAACACAACAAAGCCAAGTGTGAAATATGGTTCAACAACTGCAGCCCACACAGAATTCTGAGAGGGCTTAACTACAACAAACGAAAAAGAAAAAATCTCTTTATCGCCTTAATAAAACCTTCAGTTTTCAGTGCACGTATAAATTTATGCAAAGTAAGGACATTGTAATTTTAAATGCAGAAATGTGTATTAATATGTGAATAATATTTATTTTTTTTATTTAGTGTTCTGTCTGACGACAGGTCCATATGAACAGGATCCTTCCATCCTTTTATCGGACTGGGACCTGTTCATATACGTTCTTGGCAGATGATCCAGAAGTGGTTTGCCATTGCCTTCTTCTGTGTGTGAATGGAGTAATTGTTGGGATGCCACGAAGGAAAACTCCGTGTTGCCTAGACCACGGCCTTCCCCAACACAAGTTATAAAGACTTGACTAATTTAAACTTAAATTATACATTGCTAGGGTCACTTCTCTTAGGAGTTACATTACGTGAAAGAAATAAGGTAAGGTTAGGTCTTTGCAAGAGACAATTTTTGCAGTTGCAGTAATGATTATAATTTGTCTTTCTGGCCTTGATCCAGATTTATCTCAGTAAATACCAACTAAAAATATTTGTACCTGATCTTATTCATGCATGCACATAATTTATCTAACTTAAACACATGTTTACGTCCATACCATTTAGAATTTAAAATTAGCTGATTTGGAGAGACTATTATGGGACTACATACACCTACTTTAACGTCTAGTGAATCAATTCTGTCTTGGTCATATACTTGACACTCAGCGTTAGCAAAGACAAGAACCATCCATCTTTAAAAGAAGATAAATCTAGGCTATTTAAGGATGCAGATTTTGGTGCTTACGTAATGTTATCTTCAAACCCGGCTGTCATTATCATTAAAATTCAAGACATATTGTATGCTAAAAAGGTCCTGTATTTGATCTCAACCGTCGTCACTAATGCTAAACTTAAAAAGTAGTAACAAATCTGTCAGTATAATGACACCCAATCGCATGCAGACATAACAGAGCCAATTCCAGAAATGCGTATAACAAATGGGCTTATATCTCAGATAATGGAGGACTTTCAACATAGTGAACATGATACAGCCGTTATCACATACCTTACAGAATATATTTTAATCTTTGGGTATTCAGATGTGAGAAGGGAAGATAAAATATCCTGAACTAAATGGTAGCAATTATTCCTCGAGTTTACTTTCACGTTAATTTCTTCACATATGAAACTTAATTTGATAATCTCATTCCCAAATAATTGAACCGCACTATAAATTACATGTTATGCAACATTATTGATTCGTCTGTTTGGTGCTTTTATGTTATGACCTGTGCTAATCTGCTCCGTGTAGCGACCCTTACTAGTAACATGCGGTCCACTTAAGACACGACGGAGACCTTACACCTTCAAGGCTGACGATGATATTGTTCTGCATCATTGAAAAGTGTGTTGATTTTCTTTTGCTTGAGTTGTGTGTGTGTGACACTAACACAGAATAATGTGTTGCGATAGAGAAAATGGCCGCAGGCGAGGGCGGTACAGTCCCAGACAAATCAACACGGACATCTGTATCCATCATTGTCAGAACGGACAACTTTTCAAACTTAAAAGCCTTCATGTTTTAGCCAAACAGTTTGAAAAAAGATGTCGCGGAACTCAAAACAGTTCGTTCAGAAACAGATGGACGTATTTGTTTATCTTATTGCATTACGGCCCAGTCTTTAGTAACGAATATCGTTAAAAATTGTAGGGCTGGGGGCGATAACAATACTTCGTGTATGATTTGAGGTTTTCACGGCGATGAGTATGAAGATTTCTGTCTTCTGGGTTGTTGCGCTGTGTAGTCTGGTCGATGTTAAACAACGTTTCAGATGAATATTCATCGCCCTGATGACGGAGGCAGTATGACCTCTGAAACGTTGGTTAGCATCGACCAGACTACACAGCGCCACAACCCAGAAGACAGAAATCTTCATACTCATCGCCCCGATGACGGAGGCAGTTTGACCTCTGAAACGTTGTTTAACATCGACCAGACTACACGACGGAACAACCCAGTAGACAGAAATCTTCATACTCACCACCGTGAAAACCTCGAATCCTAAACAGGCTTATATTTGTTTGATGATAATTCAATTAAATTCTTTATTATTAGTGTGCTGTATAAACAGCCAGAAGGCCAATTACAGATACAGCACAGAGATAAGCACACGAACACAATAAAACGATAAAAGGTAAAGCAAGTAGAATATAAAATACATTAATACGGAGGACGTTAATACACAAGAAAATTGCAACTAAATATACTAGCATATTTGAAAAATAATTATAATAAATTAAGTAAATGATACTATTATAGAATGTGAAGAAGTGAATAATTACATTTATGCTCATTAAAAATCTCGGTGTATTAAGGGTTCTGTACATGCGACCCACGTGCCCTTCTCGCACCACAAATTATGAATCATGCTGGCAATACAGAGCCAAGGCACGCAATTATATAAAACGACCTTCTCTGAATTCACCCTTCATATGGAGCACACTCTAATTGGCTGCAATAAGGCACGAACACCGGATTTATGTCCTGTTCTCTCAGTGAACATTGGCTTTATGAAACCGATTAACAGGGCTGGCTAATGCCCTCACGTGTGCGCACGTACTGTCAACCAATTCATTAACGTATGTCAGTCGTCTCAAGAACAAGAACACAGTCTTGCTGCAATGCCAAGCGGACGTATGTGGGCGTGCAGCTGGCCGGACGTTTGCAGAGCAGAGACGCGAACTGCAAACTTACAAACAAAAACAATAATAAAAGGCTGCCCTACAGTCTGAGGCGCACAACGTTTTCCAACACCATTAATATTGTAAGATTTGAGGTTCTCTCGGGGGCGGATGTGAAGTGACTCTCTTCTGGGCTTCTGCGCCGTGTGGTCTGGCATAATTTTACCAGCGCCTCGTCGTTAGATATAAATCTACTTTTCGGGAAGAAAATGGTAGGTAAATCAACTTTAAGTCGATGCAATTGCAATGATTATTTGCGACTGTCAACACACAAAACAAAACAAATTTAAAATAACTATCATGGAAGCGAGGTAATATTAAAGCGCATAAGAACTTGGCTGTGACGGAAACGAATTAATTTGGCTCAGGATACGAACCAGTGTCGAGCTCTTGTGGACTCGGCAATGAATCTTCCAGCTATATCAAATCAGGGAATTTCTTGACCATCTCACTTATTGTTAGTTTCTCAAGGACCCTGCTCCCTTGAGTAGGGAAACCATACCTAAATACTGGTAGTGACAGTTCATCCACTTCGCTGGTAATTGCTATACTATGGCATCTCAGTTATCAGAGTCTCGATTGTGGTAACAGGTACTCAGCGTAAAGATGAGGATGACATTTATATTTTATTTTGAATCATCCCTCTCACTCTAACTTAACAGTAAAAATACTACACATCATTGAGTCATAAACTGTAATAACACTAATTACATAAATAAAACATCTTACATAACGTGAATCTCACTGCTGTGTGTACCATGAGTCATAAAATTCTACACCAACTAATTCTGCGCCTGTAACACAGTTGCCAGACAGACAGAGCAGCGCAGAGCAGAGCTAGGAATATCGGCAATGGCAGAGCTGTGCCTGTGCTTAGCAAACGAAATGCATGGGAATAAAAGCAAAACGTGCACTTTGAACTTGGGCACTTGGAGGTGGTGAGTGGTCTACTTCATGTCCCCCCCCCCCAAGTAAAGGAAAAGTACCCATTACGCATACTGTAATGGAGGCTGGTGACGTCACACATATGGTTTGGATACTTGTTCGACGAAATTTCGGTCAGTGTCAGTAATCAAACACCGGATACAGAAGCCAGTCACTTTATTTACAGAGCCAGAGGCGAACTACGAATAAGAGTGTAACAAAAATCAGCAATTCCTGAACAGAAGTCTGTATAATGACAATATATTAGCGAGTAATACTGATTCTCGGCAACAAATCTTCCTGGCATAGTACTTTGTAAATACTAGGGATATTTCTGCCTTTTATCGGAATGAGTAAGTAAACAGCTGAGATTCAAACAGTGGTCCCCAAATACGAAACAGTATGTTAATCACGGCACCCGGTTCTTTTTAAATTCAGTGGGCCACCTGCTGACAGAGCATACTTTTTCGGCTACCTGCTGTTACCCGCCCCGAACACGTTTCGTTTAATAGTCTGTACGGATAATAAATGAAGTTTTAGAGACAAAACACGTGGCGTGGCTACAAGGGCCGTTCACTTGCAGACTTTATGCAAAAAACTCGTAACAAACAAGACAAATCATAATGCATGCAACGACCGAATCGCAAACACGTTTGTACTTCACAACTGCAGTAATACATACACACATTAATTCCCTTTCACAGAGAAACTGTTTACATTGCTGATGTATTAATTACAGAAAATAAATAAATTTTTATGCCTTTTGTTTTTATTCAGTAGTGTCAGACATTTACTCCACAGCTATTGCAGTTTCGACCACAGATGTTGGCTCGGATAGCCGTGCTTACGATATCGATTTGACAGGAAACTCTGTTGCGGCCAAGAGCAGTTTTGAACGTAGCAGAAAAGAGAAAAATCCTAATTGCGCTGGTAATGGAAACCCTTTTCAATCAGCCCGCCGTTTAGTCAAATCGAGGGACGCAAAATTCTTCAAGCAGCGAAATTAAACGTGTTAGGGCGAGCTAATTTACCGCGCCAACAGGTCACTAATTGCCACCTGCCAGAACGCTAATGTGGTGTAAAATCGGTGATTCGAAAGCACGGGTTCGGTGTATAATGAGCTTCACATCACTTATCTTGGCGAGGAGCCACCACTATCGAGCCCTGTCACTTCACTCGCCAGCATGTCGTGGGTGTGGCGACTACAGAAGTCATAACGCTACAATAGGAACAGCAGCGCAATGTGTCAGCTTCCAGCCGACTGGTATAACAATACATTCAGACCTCGGGCGTTTGTCATAATTTTGTTGCTAGGATACCGACTACTGTCAGCCTAAGAATTATTCCTACCTGTTTTCCGCTCTCTAAAAGGCATATAATTTTATGGTAATAAATTTGAAACAAACTTTACTACATCCTGGCTTAAGACCAGTTTATCTAAGAGAAACAACATTATTCAAAATATATTTTCACTAAGACGTAAGATGAGAACAGTAGGGGCACAGGCTAGGACAATACATGCATCTACTAATACTACAGATAAATCCAGACTCATTAACATAGTATCAGAAGTTTCATTACTCCGTTGATATTCAAAATTATTTCCAAAATGCTATGCAATAAACCACAAAAATTACATTAACAAAAAGTCCCCGATGATAGGGTCAGAGATGGTCCCTGAAACGTCGGTTATTTTTAACCAACTCACATGGCTAACAGGCCGAGATTTTATTAATGTCAGTAGCCGTAAAGGCTTTAGATAATACAATGCAAGAATCACAGCATTTAATGAGACAGGTTATTCTTTATAACTTTCGAGGTGCAGATCTGAAGATAAATTTTGTAATAACAACTTTGTACTTGGATTACCCAAACGTCCCAAGCTATTTCCAAGACATCCTAGACCACTTCTTAGAATCCACTGTGTTTTCAGATACATTTTCTCACACAAATTTCAATAGACGCAGAAAACGTAAGGATCAGGGCTATACTATGAAACCAGGTCAGGCCTATTCAAATAGCCCATCTCTTATATATATTTTGCCCACATTCTGAAATTTCAAATTTTTAATCAGGTTACCCGTATATCATAGGACTACCATGCTCTTGTATACGACAGATATTTAGAATTTCACTTTGAAAAAACATCATTCAAATATATTATTCCATTTCTGAAATATTCCATAAGCCACTTCTCAAATTACACTCTTCAATCAGATGGGTTATGTGAAATCGCATCTTGATTGAGAGGAACACATAGCCAAGTAGAAAGTTAAATTGCCGCCGTGCCTGAAAGAGGAGTTCAATTAACTAAGGCAGATTCCCTGTTCTCCAGTTACATAAATCACGGGTATGACGTATACACTACCATGTCAGGGCAAGACCTACAATTTGAAAATCACACGATTCATTAGTTTCGATATATCACAGTCAGTCTGACCGGTATGCGTGTGGCTAGAAGTTGTTATCGTTTGCTGTTCTCAGACTCGGTCTCATTTACCGTGACCATTTATCCTAGTCAGCCAATCACAGAGCGAAGTTGGAACTGCATTCATCCGTGCGCTGCGCTCCACACAGGAATGTACGGTAATTTACCCTTCAGAGAATCGGTAATAAAACAAAGTAGCCTACTATGTACGCGATCGTCCGGATGAACTGAGGAAAACTAAGAAAATTCTGACGCAGGATGGTTGGTAATCCATGGGGATTCCAACAGGTACCCTACAAAAATGACACAACACAAATCTGCTCACTTCGTTTTGACTGGATCCCACAAAATAACAGTGATTACCTTTTTAACTACCTGTATTTTTTGTTAAGCACCGCGCCTGAAAACGCCAGTGGAAAACAGGCTTAGTTTAGCATCTGAAGGTATAGCTCAATTTTCTGTCAGTTTGTCTTGTAAGAATCAATGGTGCTGCATCATTGCAGTTCTACTTACTGATGTAATGGAGCGCCTACCCTTTAAGTGTAAAGGCAATTACGAAATAGTAAATGAGAGAGGCTGGCGTTTTTATCTTGATAGAAGTTAATACAAAAGAAGTTTTGTAAAAAGTAATTATGTATTCTAGTGCTTCAGGGTTTCTGATCCTTACATCGTTCGGAATATTTCTTCCTTATATGTACGTGTTCTCATTTATCAGTCTCTCAGTCTTTTTACAAGCCTTTTTTAATCCTGAGTGTTTATTATAATACGATAGTCCAATGTGTGGTCAAATCAATGTGAAGCATTTGAAAGAAACGCCGAAAATTAGTAATTGGATTTTGACTAAAAAAATACATGTGGCATGTTAAAAACAACCCTAAATGGCTCTACTTGATGAAGCCAGGCTATTATTTGTCATTATACTACACCAATAATCGAGGTCTGATATCAGTTCATAACTTAAAGAAACGGAGTTTAATAATTGTGTCCATAACAATCACATTAAAATTATAAGATTTAAGCCTTAGGCTGTCTTTTGTACTTCAAATTATGCAATCTACCTAGCGTGAATATCATAAATTATATATTATTAATCATAAGCCTAATATTTAGTAATCCAATAGTTCTGACTTCTTATATTAAATTTGCCACGTGAAATAAAAAAATATGGCTGTTGCCATCCTTCTAATTTGTAGACTACAAAAAATGTTTCAAACAAACAAATAAGTTTCCCCATTACATGACATGAGAATCTCCAACAGTTCATCAACTATCGCCATCAAACAGAAAGCCAAATGCAAATATCGCACGGCCACCATGTTTAAATTTTCTTATTTGATAAAATATTACCTCAACAAAAGTTGCACATTTTTCCAGGATCTGTTACGACACTAAATTTCAAGGCAATACAGTAAGTGGTGTCAGTGTGGCCACCATCTTAAGACTTCGTACGCGGCCATGTTGATAATATTGGCGGTAGAGAATGGGATATTAAGCAAATGTTGCAAATTTCATACCTGATTTCATCAAAATAGTCACATGCTTCGAAATGTATTAAGAGAGAGAGACAGACAGACAGACACACGGGTATGACGATACCATGAGCCTATTTTTATCTTTCAGAATGGGGGAAGTTGTCTAAACATAATTACAGAGTGATGCATAATTTCTGTCTACTTCCAAATTCATTCATGACTTCTGAGAAATGAATGACTGGCTATTTAATTAAACGATTTAACAACTCACTGATTGACTGATGCGTGGTACACGATCTTACTCGAGGAGGGAAACATCTGCAGTATGTATGATGAGCTTTGAAACAATATATGGAATAAATGGGCACCAAGATTAATGAGGTATGCAAAATAGCAAAGACCGCGTGTGGAAGACATCTGCACCGCACGTTGGCCATATGCTTCGAAGAGTGAGAGCTCAGAGTTATCATTGCTAGTGCATGGTAATATCGGCGTGAACATCAGGCGCATTATTCAAGTAATCACGGCTCAATTAAGCCTAAGTGCCAGGTGTAATCACTAAAATTAATTGGAGGAAAAGGTGATGAAAATTACTAAACATCAGGGTAATTTGTGATGACATTTTGCATGTAGCTGAAGTAATTGCCAGCATAAATAGTTGCAGAAGTTACACCTGATACATACAGATTAAGCAGAACGTCACGAGTAAAGGCTGGCACTACTGCTTCGTGTTCGGAAAGTCACGAGTTCGAATCTCGGTCCCGCGGCGGCTATCCTGACTAAAGGGTTTCCGTGGCTTTCCTCAGTCCTATAAAATGATAGGACTGTATCTTAAAATAATCTCACCTTGTTTTCTCCCACACTGATTCAACTTCATAATTATAAGCCATCTTTTCATTCAACGCTTTGACCTTTCCAACTGAGACAGCTTCATTTAATAAACTAATAATGTGAAAAGTAAGAGCAGAGTTGTCCCTGGAGTGGAACTAAGCACCACACCACGTGGAGATAAACGCCATGCGTTTTCAACCTTGGAACTAAGATTGGGGTCACTGGGAATCTTCACGCCCTGGCTGTTTTACCTCCAGATAAATCATAATTAACTGGAAAAGATGAGGAAGGAATCGATTCTGGGATATTTTATGCAATTTTCTGGAGGTACTGAGAAAACCACGAAAACATATATCACGATAACAGGTATTTCAAGCTGATATTTGACCCAGGGACTTTCTGGTTAAGAAGGAGAGAAAACCATTCAACGACGTCGTTCGGTACTGACGTTACAAAAACAAATTCCCGTCCCACGTTAGAGACGCAGACAACAGGCGAACGGCCTGCTGTCTCCTTTACTCCTCCCCGCACAGTGAAGGCGGCGGAATGATGTATCTCCATTTGTCTGGCTGTAACTCCTCTCCGTAAGCAGACGACCCTCAACCTCCAGCACGCATTACCTCAGGGATAGCAAACACAAGGC
>NW_019060210.1:1703768-1716378 GCF_000696155.1 Zootermopsis nevadensis
ATTCATTTCGGTATTTGATGTTGTCTCACATTTGAACTGAACGATTTTTTCAGATGATCACAGTTGGACCCTTCTTTAAAATACTTGATTCACAGAAACTGTCCAGTCTTACATTAGGCAGCAACGTGAATGAAAAAAACAACAACGCGTGTTTCAACTTGCAATAATAGATCGATCAGCCTTAAAAGCAGTTTTATTGCCAGCCATAAAACTCTGCCCGAACTGTTAAGTAGGACACGACAAAGAAACGTTTAAAATAGAAGAAATTCGTTTGTATTAACAGAAAAAGATTAACGACTCTCACAAGGAACTAATCTTTGTTTCAAACAACTGACTGTCTACAAAACTGTCTGTTAATACGAGTATTTAGTGCAAAAGTGATTAATGTCTCTATAAGCGTAGAATGTTTGTAAGTCTGACGCAGAAATAACTTTTTATTCATATAATGTATACATCTGAACCATTTTCAACCAGATTAAGTATCAACATGTGAGTAGAAGCGGTCGTGGTCTATTAATAAGTCAATCAAGTGCAGACGAGTGAAAAAGAACCAACATTAATGGCTACTCTAGTTATATGGATGAAAACAGATTGGCAAAGCAAAATGATAGCCTGTGCATACAAGCTGTACGCTTGCTAGTGTCTGTGTGTCTGTGTTTGTACCACGTGCCATTACGCAAACATCATGGAACCACATCCCTGTGTCGTCGATCTAATTTTGTTACCTCTGTCGTATTTCTCGGTTTGTTCAGTTTGGCTTACAAACAGTCAAACACACAAATGCGCGTAGAATAAAGCCAGTACTCACGTAAGGCGCTCCTTGAGGAACTCAACCCAGTCCTCCTGAACGAGCAAGTCGTCGCGGTCCTGGTCGAACAGCTGGAACAGCCTCTGCAGCAGCTCCTGCAAACAATAACACACGCTGCATAATCACTAAGCCACTGTTCCATCCGTACCCACGCTTTTATAAACAATGGAATAATGGAGACGGCAGAAATGCATTCCCTCAGATCGGCCACAGGACACAGAATGACGTAATTAAAATATTAAACTAAAATGACAGGCATAATTGCAATAATAAAAGAACTTGCGAGATAACAATCGCGAATGCTTGGTCCAACTCGTCTTTAATTGGCTACACGTGTAAGAGGGTAAATATCTGCAACAGTTGACAGTAGCTGATACCAGGGATCAACAAGTGATTTGCTTGTTCCTCTCTCAGACACCTTGAATTAGCCCAACTCCGAATTAAAAATTAAATTTGTGGGATAAATCTTGATGGGGCTCAGTAAATCCTCAGGGCCCGCCTACACACGGCGCTGAAAACGCAGCTTACGACGTCCTTTTCCGAGACGGCCTCCCCTCTTTCTCAAGACTAGATTTAAAAATGTATACAGAGCAGAAAAACCGACTTTTGCATAATTCTGAACAAATTTGCTGCACATGAAACATAATAAAATTCTTCATATCAAATTTTATAAAAGTATTTCCAAGCGAAGATGTCATGTGAACTAAATACGGACAGAAATACGTACATGGCCAAGTTCATAGAAAATATCACCTCATTGCGAGGAGTGACTGAATACAAAGGTTCTTGCAGGTGATCCTTCACAATTCTGGCTGCATGAGAAAACCCTGGGATACATCACTTTTATTCAAAAAATTGAATCACTACAACATATTACGAATTCTCGGACGTCGCAGACATGCTTCAGGACTGAGAACTACAAAGGGATTTTTGCTGCATAAGTAATCACATCGCCCTGATGGTGTAAGGAGTAAGCACCTTTAAAACGTCGGACAACTTCAATGACATCACACGGCGCAACATTCCAGAAGACAGTCAGTCTTCAACAAATATTACTATACTTCCAAGGAAGTTGACGTACAAGCATCGAACTTTCAAGTTAATGCTCACTGTTAAGCGTCATAACTTTCTGACATCTATAAAGCACCTTCAAGACCTCGAGTGATGTTATAGCTCATTACTGAAAAAATTAAACAGATCGAGAAGAATGTTCTCTCACCAGTAGAATCCCTTGGCGCCCAGACGTTCATAGACTTAATTGGAGACGACACTGATGTGGATTTTATTAGGCGGGTCATGTACCTGCCAACTGGAGAAGATTCTGGGGCCTTGCGAGTCCTGTAGAACAAATAGCACATGGCACGTGGTTCTTTGCCCTATATCAATTTCAGCTACAGCTCAGTCAGTAACTCATTCGATTAAATCAAAATGCAGATAACATCGATTCTGACAGGAAAATGACGTATACAGAATGCAAGCAGGGTGGCGAAGACAGTGATGTATTCTAAGTTGTTCATTCAATGGGTTTAAAGTCGATTTAGCTTCACTGGCTATTACCAGCGACTGGCCACACATTAAAGCAGGGGTGATGAAACTTTACAGACCTGCAGCAACATTCACCCTTCCTTATCGACTCTCGGACATTTTATTGCAATTCATGGCGATTTATTAACATGTTACTAACTTATTATTTCACACAGATTTATTTATCAAAATCAGCATTTGACACCAAGTTTACTTCATTAAAATTTCACCTTCTGCATGCACCCGCCTCAAATGGCCATCAATAAGACATGTTCTGAATTGATATTCTTCACAGAGTAGGAAGTTTATCGCAGCTACCGAAACTACCAAACGTCCACAACGTTATTTCTCGTCATATAGAGTGACAAATTATTACCAAACACGTATCGGAGATCATCCTCTTGAGATCAGTAAAATATGTTCGAAATATGAATTTTCGTTCATATGGTTCTAATAAAATCACTACACTATATAAACATCGAATCTAATTTTACAGATTTTTATTAGATACAAATGGATGTTAGTGCAAAAGTGGTACTTGACTTAATTTGATCAATATTTAAAACTCTAATTTCAAAACATCGGTGTGGTAAATATTTACGAAAATTAATGTTTTCTGACTATGTAGTTTAAAGAGAGATTTTCAATTAATATAGGTTCTGCCTTAAACATATTTCACTGTAATAAATCTAATTTTACGCTACATAATCTAGAAAGTTTATACACCGTCATTAAATACATAGATAACCAAACAATGATAAAAGAATGAACAGAAAATTACTGGTAGACACTTTTGCCTCCCATACGGCATTCCAGAAAGAGCTCCTTAAAAAGCCAGTGGTGTGTGATTGAGTGAAGTCGCGCTGAGAAGAAAGACAAGCCGTGACTACTTCAGGAGCAATGTGAAGTTATTGAAATCTGTCGTGCGGTTATCAGCTCAGCATTACCACGATTCCATAAGCAGCGAAGCGAATCACGTCTCAACTGCTTTTTGCATTACACCAGTGACGGATCTAGCATTCAGCCTCGGTCTGCTCGCGGTATGCACTGATAATGAATCAACTTCACAGGTCATTTAGCTGCGGATTAGACGCAATGTAAAGAACTAGGAAGGAGCAGATGTGGCACATTTCAAGGCACTGCTTCGAGGAACTACGGAAAAACACGAGAAACGTCACCCAGGATTCTGCGTGCCTTGACCAGGATTCAAATAACGTGCTTTTAGTCTTTACGAAAATATACGGGATGGCGACAATTTTAGAACTGAACAGTGAACCATTTCTTCTCCTAACTTAAACATAAATCTGATTACAGATGGCTGTTTTCTGGGATGATGCTTCGTGTAGTCTGGTACACGTTTACCGACGTTACAGAGGTACTTACTGCATCCGTCATCATGGCGATAAGTCCTGATAATGGAAGAAACAAGCACTTGTGAAACGTCAGTAAACTTGTAGCCGACTACACGGCGCAAAATCCCAGAAGACAGCCATATTCGTACTCACCGCCGTGAGAACATTAAATCTCACCATAAACCTACTTTCTGAATTTTTCCGTTGTTCGGAGACTTAATGAAACATTTTAAAATTATGTGTTGTTACAATTAAACACATAGTTTTGTAATTCCTCAACAATTAACCTCAAAGGGAACATTTCACGTTTCTCCAGACCAGCAACTGTAGGAATGAGTTTACAGAGCTCCACCACTTGCACAATATTCTGTTCTGCAGAGGGCAACCGTTCCGCCACTGCGCTCTCGGCCGGTTCCAAGTATGGAACACACCGATATATTCTCTCATCAGCTGGTCTGAACGTGACGGACCACGACAATGATCGGTGGCGATCACTCAGCACTGTCATACAAACAACCAGCAGGAGTCTCGGTGGGAGGGGCAGTAGCCTACCCACTGTGCCAAAATAAAGTGACTTCCCTACAGCGACAGAAATTTCAATTGATTTTATGCTATGATTTCCTTTATACTTATTTAGAGACCTCTATCAATTACAACCAGGCGTAGGGAACAAGTCAACAGCATTTTTACTCTGAATTTGATGGTTGCAAAGTGGTCTCAGTACAGTGCTAAAAGTCGATTAAAAAACTAAACCAATATTTTTGCTATCAGAGACAAGATAGTTGAACATTAAAACACATGCTAATAAAAATATGACTCTAGGGCCCAAGTATCAAAAATCAAATTCACGTGGTTTTCTTCGGTTCCTTGCGGAAAATTTCGGAATAAAAGCTTGCAATGGTACATGACCGTTTCCACATCATAATACATAGATAAGTTAATAGGCAATTCCTGTTAGAACAGGGCCTGTAAATTAATTAATTTTAGCCAAGAATAATCCATATACATTTTAAAGCCTCTTCCAAAATATCACGCCAGCAACAATATGACACATTCAACAGAACAAGTTTCACTGTAGCAAAAATTCTATAGCCGACTAAATTTTCGGGAGGTTACAGTTATTTACAAGTCGAATTACATAGAAACAGCAGTACCCTTTAATTATAATGACTAAAACGGGCCTATATGTGTTCTTAGTGCAGGATATAACCCTAAAACGTTTACGCCGGCATTAGACGCTGTATAGTAAATGAGACAGAAAAGGATTTATGAGCACGTTCTATGTACCAATGGACCTAGACTAATTCGAAAGAAAGAGACGGATATCGTGGTGGCCGTGCGTCGTTAAGTCGTGATTATCTTCACACAATGTAAGCCAAGGGTTCCTTTAACTAGGTGAGTAGCACCGCAAACCACATGTTACACCCATACGTATGAAATTAGCCAATCAACATTCTATGACAACATAAAATTGACCAACAGTAAACACCTACATATTTCTGTATATGACGCACGCATCCTGAATACTTAAAAGTTACGTCGAAGGTTGCCATGTCAGTAGAGCATGTAAAAACTATTTGTTAAAGCACAGGTCTCCTTGTTCATTAGATGCGACGATAACCTAAATATTCAGATCCTGGTTCACAAACGTATGCAAATAATAGTCAATCAGAGGGAAAGATACATTAATACTATTATACCACAAGCGTTCGATTAAGTACTGGGACTATTATAACCAGGAATAATCAAATAAATTGTATGCAGTGTCCCGGACTAAAAAAGAAGATACAAATTCCTGTCCCTGTCTCCATTCGGCTTCCGGCCACGCTGCCGGTAACCACTTACTTTGCTCACTGAATGTTTCAGCTGTCCTCTGGTCTTCATTTCGCGATAACATGCCCATAACATCAGTTACTTTTGATATCCCTGAACTATACTATCGACGGTGTGCAGTTTGTCGTGTGGGAGGAAGCAACGTGGTTGCTTTCATTTGGTGATGCTGTGTAATTATCTCCATTGTGCGCGGCGATCAGCTGTCTGTGTTGGTGAGGTAACTGGGATGGGCTACACAAATACGGACTTTAGATTCTTCTCAACATCTGGGCCAGTTCCAAGAAGTTCAACTTCTTGTACCTAAAACTGACTTGTCCACTAAGAAACTAAATAATCGACTGATTACCTGACTTGCTGAAGGCAAACCACATATTTAAAGATTTAGATAATTCCAAGGCACGTAGTCTTCCTTGGGCGGCTTATTCAGCTCATCCAGCAAATATCATTAAGTTGTGGAACCGCAAGGTGAATCACTGAATTCCTCGTTTCTAGTTGGGTCGCCATTTTTATTGAGGACAGGCTCGCTGTTTTTTGCAAAAACGAGCCATGCTATTCAGCCACGATCTCTCTAGGAGTGAGTACGCGCCTAGAAACGGAAACACCCGCCTGTACTAGAGGGTGAGTTTCCTCAATTTAAAGTGTACTCTGTTCGCCCTGTCTCATTTAACCCAGAAGCAAATCAGAGATATTAAAAAAATAAAAGTCTAAAGTTTTGTTACGATATAGAGCGGTGTCTGGTTTCCTCTGTAGATATCCACGCGATTTCTAAAATCCTGCCTCGGATACGAGGAGGCATCTACATCTGTAGTCCCAGAAATAAAAAGAAGGTACAATTTATGTCGTGACAATTGGGAGAAATTCCCATACACATGAAGCACATGTTCTACAGGTAGTGGCAAATGAATACAGAATTTCTTCAGCTCAAAAATTTAATTGGACCAACAAAAAAGAACAGAAATAGCAAAGTACAATAGAAGGCTGTTCCTCGGCATAGTGTCATTTTATCCCTTGTTTACCGACAAAAAAGTCAAATTGAGTCACTGAAATGTTATTAGTTTGCGTAATGATAAAACCCAAAGACTTCCTCTCATTATTCAAGAGTGCATTGAATAAGAATGTTACGTTTTCTCTCATCTAGAAGGCTGTTCCTCGGCATAGTGTCATTTTATCCCTTGTTTACCGACAAAAAAGTCAAATTGAGTCACTGAAATGTTATTAGTTTGCGTAATTATAAAAATAACTTTTAGAGACACTACAGTATGAAATTTAAACGATGCAGAAAATTCTCTTCAGAGAAATTCTAAAATGATCAGATACTGTTCCGATGATATACCTGTGCATAAATAAACCAAAAGAGTGTTTTGTAAACATTCTCGTCGTATGAATATGCATTCTCTCTGGGAAGGTAAGTCCAGACATGTGGGACCACTAAAGTTTACGATGTTCCACCCAACATATACCAATTAATATTCATACAGTCTTTTGGCCGCCTTTCCAGGCGAACAGAAGCAATAGATTGGCTTAGTTTACATCTGTTGCTGCATATGGCAAGAGAGAATGTTTGGTATAATTATTTGGGGCTGGCGAAAGCTTTTAGATCCAACGGCTCTCCAACGCAGATGATTTAAACGCCGGAGCGCTCAAGTTTATGAGCTCATAAAAATAACACAGATTAATTTAATCTTTATTTCAGCGCCAGTGATTCATAAGAAGGTAGCTACGCCGGTACATTTATGGAATTTGATTTACCAGCCACTTTGCTGCATATTCTGTTATTTCACGACATATCAACTGTGGAGGTCATGTCCGGTCGAGCACCTTGTGGCAGGATAAGACGCCTAAAGAGAATCCGCACGAACAAGGATGAGCAGCGCTTCGTTTTTATTTCTTACCCTGAGAAGGCTAAAGTACCTCTGTCATTCGACACATATATTCGAGAAGAACACTGAATCCCGGAAATGCTTACCAGCAGTATTTACCGTTTTCTATCATAATTTTATTTAGTCTATCCAGACAATTATCCAGATATCAAGGTATTAACTTGAAATAGGCCAGGACGAATTCCTTCCAGATATTTATTTATTCATTACCATTTCCCCATTTCATGCAAACTCTGTTGTTGAAACAATGTCGTTAAATATTCAATCAATAACCTACACGTCATTCGCCTGGCAAAGTCATAAATGCAGGACTCAAACCGGACATATCCAGAATGTGAGCGTGGCCCTCAGCATGATTTTCGTCAGCTTTTCAATATTGAAATCTTGGTATTAACTTAAATAAGCCATGTGAAAGTTGAGGTTTTCAGAGCAGTGAAAATTTAGATTATGGTCTTACAGGCTGTAATGCCATGTAGTACTGGAGCTGGTTACAAACGTTCCGGATTAAATTATCTCCTCTATCTTCAGAGTCGATTCCTTCTCTGAGCCATCATATGCTTGCTTTTTTAAATTTTTAATAATCGTACCATTCGTCGTTATCCATTGTTAAAAAACTGTAGAGTGTTCTGCCTCCTTCTCCATCCTGGCCTCTGTCTGCTTGGCTGAGGCTAACATGGAGCCCCATTCTTTTCATTTTTTTTTTTTTGGGGGGGGGGGGAGTCGAATCCATTGGGAACAAAATTTCGCAATCACGATAAGACGAGACAAAAAATTAAGGTTGTGGCCGACAGATGGGGCATCCACCTGAACGTCAAGGGCTAATACTAGCGAACTTCACAGCAGTAAAATTTTGGAATTGTCAGAGGTAAGGAAGCGAAATTACAGATGCTAATTCTGCACTACATTCGGCCGGTCTACATTACGACACCTCTAGCACGGATGGTCATTGCCTTCTCCGAACGTAAAATTGGGTTCCATGAGTGTACAAGTAGGCAGGATCCGGGGGGGGGGAAATTAACATTTTTAGCACAGATCATAAATTTGTATATGTGCGTGATACTTATTGCCTTGTCGATGCAATTATTTACTAATCTGTTATCACACGTAAGCAGGACATGGGAACACTTCCTATGTTGTTGGGAAACTCCCTTTTTAATGATCCGGTTCGATCCTAAATCAAATTATGCGTTCCATTGACATCGACACCAGACCCAAGACAACCTTACCATCGCTGCCACGATGTGGTGCTACTCCACCTTGCAATGAATTTAAATTAAGTCTTTATTTTACAACGATGAGATGGGTGGGGTATGTGGCACGAATAGCAGAGATGAAAGGTGTATACAAGATTTTGGTCGCACAACCTAACGATTAGAGGTCGCTTGGACCATCTGGAAAAATTAGGCGTTTTATATTTATTTATTTATTTAGTGTTCTGTCTGACGACAGGTCCATATGAACAGGATCCTTCCATCCTTTTCTCGGATTGGGACCTGTTCATATACGTTCTTGGCAGATGATGGGAACATTAAACTAGGCGTAGATAGGATAAAATACATATTAAATAAATTTAGTGGGAGAGTGCGTACTAGATTCACCTAGCTCTGGATACAAACTGGTGGCAGGCGCTTGTAAAATATGGCAACGAATTTTCCGGTTTTACAAAAGGCGCGGATATTTCGTAACTAGCTGAGGAACTATTAGCTTCTCAGGACTGCTCTATCCACTGGCTAGTTTATTTAACTTTGCTTTCTCAACTGCTTTGGGCACACGTTTCAAATTAATTATTATATGTAGTGAATGACAAAAAAGCGTGTCTCGGTCTTCATTTGGGACTACGTTTTATCTGGAAAATGGATGAAATATATGAAATGTAGTTCAGATATAGAAGAAACCCACCACAGAGTTGTATAGGGGGACCCGAGGTAACGTTCCACGCATTCTGGATATTGGCTGCAGAAGATGATGAGTGCGGTACCTTCACGTTTCGGCCACTTTATTCCAGGCAAAGAGCCCATAATAATATAAATCAAAAAGTAAATCTAATAAAACACCGACTTAGTATAATTTTGTGAACCATTTCAATTCTCTTTCGAAGGTCGAACTCCGTGTGCCATGTTCGCAGAAATCGAAACCGGGACATCTGCATTCAGATAAATTAACATAAGCTCACAGCTGGAAAGAATCGATTCAAATTATCTAACCGCTGCACAGCCATGACAGACACAAACAACTGAATTATGAACTTCTAACACGGACATTTGCCTTTTACAGAACACATTATTCATGCCTCTATAGTTAGCATTCACTAAACTATACTGTGTGTTGACATGTGTTCATGACAGCGAAGCTTGAATATTAACTTCGGTTCGTCATTGAAGAATAACACAGAAAAGCTTTTCTTTTACATGTTAGACAAGAATACGTTTCTCAACAAAGATGTTTAGTTAATGGGGTTAACGCCGAATGGTCACGACGCATGTCTGTGTGTGCGAACGTCTGACGTCGCGATGCCTCTGGACAACAATATTGTTATTCTGAGTTGTGACGTCTTACAAACCCACAGGTACATACCAACAACTCGGAAAGAAGAACATACCGTCATCATCTTCACTTCAGCCCTGAAGATGGAGCAGTATGTTTGTCCGAATCGTCGGTTATCTACCTGCGAGTCCACACGGCGTCACAGCCCATAAGAACAACATCGCTTCGGTCTTCTTGTTTATTACATTTTCGTATTTCCATAACGCGGAAATTATTTATTGTGTTTTTACTTCATTCTATGTCAACACAAGATTAACATGTACAAACACAGATTTGTCCCTGTACCGTTCATAATGATGCGAACTGAACTGGTAGGAAGATATTTCTTTGTGATACACAAGTGCGGGAAGATGTAGAGCCTAACTTATATAAGCCTTCAAGGTGCTCCATTTTATCAGAGTAGGGACTGTAATGTGTTTCAAATTCCACTTTCTAAATAATAAACCATAAATTTTGTAGCTTGGAAACAAAAGTTGTCTGCGAGCAAAATACTTGCAACAAAAATAAATCAATTCTGCTGCAATAAAATGTTCTGCAGTATAACCTGGTAAAGATAAATGTTGGTGTAGGAGGACGAGTAGAGGCTCGCAGCAGTACAAGCTAATGCAAAATATTTATTACTCATAAACACCGTATTTTGCAAACATCACGACTAAAGGAAATCCTGATTGCGATCAACAAGTATTCCTTTTTAGGCGAGGTTATAACTAAAATTTACAAAAGTCCACGTATTAGTTTCGCCCTGTCTGTCTGATCGCATGTAACAACTCGTGAATGATTAAACAGATTTTAATTAAATCTGATATTGGGGAATTTCATTAAAAGTTTTCGACACATTCCATTTTCGGTGAAAAGCGGACAACAAGAGTCAATTCACATGCGTTTTGAAGCCCTAAAGTTACTGAGTGGTGATTCGCCGCCAGGCTCCCTTACTTACTACAGTTTCTATGGCCATACCATATAGGCTATGGCAAATTTGTTTAGACTTGCGGATTTAGAATTTGACAATATTCACACTTATGCCACATTATGAAGTTAATGCAGTTCTGCATCATTAGTCTGTTAGTCCTACGCCTATGCACTGTGCATATATCTTTAAATCTGGAACGAGAACCTAATGTAATGCGGTGCAATTAGGACGATTTAATACGCATGCGTTGTTGCACTAAGACGAAAAGATCTGACGACACTCAAACATGAGAAACCTGAAATCCAGAGCTGTTTTTGCTGCGGTTGTAGTCATTAAATCACAGCCTGAAGAACGCTTCGAATAATAAATTGCAGTGTAAATGAAGAGTGTATGCCATATGAATACAAATGTGCAGAGTTCAACAGTATTTCCTGTATTAAGGTGAACAGACTTATTTGCCAAACACGCGGCATAAATTTAAATGCAGAACTCGATTACAGAGAGCGTGACAGCGCTGGTTTTGCATTGGAGCTTTACTCAAGACCTTGTCAATCGGTGCTGGTGATGCTTAAAATGATTCGTTGGCTAAAATATTTAATTTTAAGTTCCTTTAACAAGGAAATTAATAATCGATTAACAAATCTATCAATTATAAACACTTCAACTAAGTAAAGGTTCTGACATAAAAAAATCACTATGTAAGAAGCAATTCCATTGAGATGCTGCTAATACACTACGCTAATTAAGTTCCCCGCCTTTTATGGAACTAGAAGGTTCATTAGCATGCTCAAAAATTTCCGCGACTGTCCCTACTCTAAGCCAGATCAGCTCAAGGTTGAGACTTGCTCGACCAGGGCTGGACACAGTATGATTTTGTTCAGTCACATGAACCAGTTAGTGAAAATGTTATGGCTTTAATTGAAATCACTTAGCCAATGAATAAAGTCCAACAGAATAATTAAACACAACAGATCAAGGCAGTTCCTACCATTTTATCCTATTTCCTTCAGTCCGGTTTTTATCGACAGCTATATCTTCCGGGTACTTTCTTTTCCTCAGGCTTTCCAACCAAAGTTTTGTTTGTATTTCTCATCTCCCCCATGTATGCTACATGCCCGCCCATCTCACCTCCATTAGCTGATAGTCATGATAATATTCGGTGAAGAGTAAGTGTATAAAGTATGTACTCTCGTGAATCAGAAATAGGTTTAATAGACTGAATAACTAAATGATCGAACAACAATTTATTTTCCAAACAACTGAGTAACAAATTAACTTATTAAGTAACAAAATAACTAAGGTAATAACCAACATATTAATACAGGCCTATGAAATAATAGATAATAATAAACTTGAAAACGACGTAATTCACTGCACAACTGAATACAAATATGAGAAGCAAATAGGGCTGAAGAAACGCCATGAAAGAGAAAAGATTCGATAACAATTTGATTTTAAATTTGTGATTTCGCGAGACGAGAATATTGACATTTGCCCAACAGAAGTCTCAAGACTGACAAGGACTATCACCACATTCATCTAAATCGTTACAACGCGCAACACTTTATAACCAAAACAAGAATATTTAATTTGTTTGTCATTCGCATTTTTTACTTGAATAAAATCCCGTTCATGGACGCTGTTTGAATACCAAAATGTTTTTAAACACAGTCCATAAAGAAAGAAACTTTTATAGAATTTGAAGTCAGCCATATGGAGGGCATTAGCCATCGCGATAGTAATTGTGAGGAGCGGCATT
>NW_019060210.1:1719805-1733286 GCF_000696155.1 Zootermopsis nevadensis
TAAATTTTATTAATGCCTTTGAGACCAACAAATATTATCAACGCGGTCGAATGGAATAAATGAAAAAATGCATACAAAATTTTGGTGGAAAACCTGAATGGACGAGACCATTTGGGAGAGAGAGACGTAGAAAGGCGGTTGTAGACTGGATTAAACTAAGTGCGGGCAGGATCCAGTGGTGGATTCTCGTCAATACGGCACTGAACTGTCGGTTTCCATAAAAGGTTGGAAATTTCTTTACTGAGTAACTATTACCTTCTCAGGAATGACTGGTTCTTGGAGATAGTTAACAGTTCTGAGACAGATATTAATAATGTCAACCTATCGGGATAGTAGGATTTGAGCTTCTCACAGCGATGAGTACGAAGATGGCTGTCGCTAGCGCCATGTAGTCTAGTAGAAGTACACCAACGTTTCAGAGCTCCTTGCTGCCTCCATCATCAGGGAGATGAGTAAGTGATCGCCCTGATGGTGGTGTCAAAGACCCCTGAAAAGCTGGTAAAATTCTACCAGACTACACAACGCTAAAACCCACAAGACAGCCATCTTCGAACTTAACGGGATGTTTATCAGACATTAAATTATAATATGTCGGACATTTCAAGTGACAGCACATGAAATAATTGTATCAAAAGTTTGGAAATATAACAACGTTATCAAAATTGTTGTACTGGAACAGATGCTGAGTGACAAGCGAAAGTGTTCTGGTGGACCAGTATGGCGTCGTGATAAACAGTGGCCTAGGTTTAGATATATCCCGCGGGTCCTAGCAGTGGCTTTGTCTGCTGAATGGCAGATGCAACTTGTTGGGATGATCGAGGTTGTAGCGTTGTGGGGGGTCCCGTTCCACTTGATGGGCAAAGTTCTCCTCCCCCCCCAAACAAGAATGGGTGCACAATAGTATCGTACTGATTACAAGACCGTGGATTATTATTGCACGTTGTGGGATAAATCACCTGCACAGAACATGACCCATAGAATGGGATCTAAAGAAACCTCTACATTTTCTCCTGCACTCACGAAGCTTTAAATGTTTATGCTTATCAGATGTAAACAAATGTACAGGATGTTTTAAAGTATGATTAAAATAAACCACAAAAAAGGATCGTATAATAAAAGTCATAAAATGAACCCATCTACACTGTAGTTTAAAATAAATACCAAATTACAAAAATGTTCAATAATTCTAGAAGTAACACCAGATGTCCACCAAACCTACAGGTTGTTGAAAAGTAATGATAAAATTCAATCACAGCTACAGCCAGTTACAAATAAAATATCAAATACGAAGCGCGCCTATAGGATATTTCAAAATGACCATCAGATATTAACAAAATACAAAAGACTGTTTTGAGGAGAAAATCAGAGATGAGCCACATGAAACATATTTATAACAGTTCCAAAATTAATGTTAAGCCTGAATAATGTCCATAGTACACAGCTGTGATAGACATTATACATTGCGCGAGGTTTGTTTAACGTAAACAAGGTTCTGCGACATTGGACAGGATCGAAGACAGAACCTTCTAAATAAACTTACCAATAGACCTACTGTACACTAACCAGGGTTATGCAAATGAATTCACACCAACACGATCGTTGCTGCCCGACTTTCAACTCTTGTGCTATGAGGGCATGAGTCGCTACACACCTGAGCTGCCACTTCAGGAAGATTAAAATAAACCTAATAAATGAAACTTACAGCAACTTATTTCAAACCACTGACGTCTGTTGTTTAGGAAACATGATTGAGAAGTCTCAAGGGGCAATCGCTTAACATAAGGAACAGAAAACCGTTTTACCACGTCAGTCAATCTGAACATTTTTTTAAGCCTCAGTACCTACTGAACGGCATTAAAGGCTTACCTGATGTAGCAAGGTATCCAGGCATTTGTCCAAATTCTGACATTTTACATTTTGCTCTCTCCGCTTACCTGAAATAAAACAAAAGATCTTCAGAATGTACCCTACATACATCGTGTTATTGTCTTACAGTATTAAACCATCTCATCACCGTGAAAGCAGAAGGCTCTTATCGGAAATTTCAAGGGCGAGCACGTTGAAATGTAACCATGTGTATGCTTACGGTTATTACTAGTCTGTAGTACTACAAGGAATGCAGTCCTTCAGAATTATGAGACCTATTTTCTTTCTTGTGAAAAGTGAGCACAAAATTTGTTGATGTACAAAGAGCGATATAAATCTATTACAATCCGTACCACGTTATGTTACATAAAATTAAAATGCAATAGCATAATGCATCTGACAACCTAAACAAAGCCCCTAGGGAAGGACGCAATCACTTCATAAATAAACTATAATGCGTGATATGTGCTGCTCTTGCACACAAATGAATACAAAAAATATACAAGTACCTGCACACACATTCAAATAATCAAGACGATGAAATATAAAGAAAAAGCAAGTTTGTTGTTTTTTAGCAACTGGAAGCTCATGTTACATAAGACTTCAGCGCCGTGATCAATCTCTGTCATCGGAAATACAACTATCATCAATCAAAGTTACCCAAAAGCAGAGACGCAATGCAGTTACGCATCGACTGACCCCGCTGTGTACAAATTCACTTACCTTCCTGTAAGAAAAATTTAAACCTTTGCATGTCGAATTTTTTTCGATAGGAAGTACGCAAGTAATGTAATTAGGGTTAATGAAATTACTCTAATCGTAATTATTACATACAGGTTATTTATATATACTCTGTTTATAATTCTCTGGTGCTCAATAACTTAAAGCTATACTAATGTCGGCAGTCGCGGCACAAACCATTCCAACATGTCACTCGTATCACAAAGCATTAAAACATCTCTAGTATACGACTTAATTTCGATTTTATTCAAGGTCTCAATTTTGTACATGTGTACGAATATCAATTAATATAAAAATTATAAATGTTTGCATCTCTGTTTTTATTATTCCAGCACGTAACTGGTTCTTGTAACAAAGACTTCTATTAAACAAGCTGTTACCTAGTTTCAGATGCAGACTTCGGTGTGGCCACCTTTTACACACATTTCTTTCAACTTCCCTTGGACTCCTTCAAATTCTATATCAAGACTTGTTTACTGACTACACTCTGCATGCCCGGCAATATTAATATGACCCTTCATCACAGAAACTGTCGCGTAGACGTGCAGAGCTTCCTGGACAGCGCTGCCTTCTCAACGATGTCAACACAGTTTACCAACATAGTAAACACACACCGCACTACCTCAGCCGTCCTGACCCGGTTACTTAGGCAAATATACCGACGTCAACAGCCTGATCGCTTCAAGTAGTCTCAATGTTCAATAGGTGCATATAAATTATTAAGTTATACAACGAATTGTATGTATCATCACTCTGTCTACCATTTCGTTCTCAGTTATATCGACATTTGTGTATGAATTTATTTCGCACAGATGATGGTAAATATTAAATCGATTAATATTGCGTAGTCTGTTAAAGAAATCACAAACCTGAATGCTAGAATTTATGTCTCTATACCAATAACTTGCAAATGACAAAACTCTAACAATATTTGCAAGAAGACAGTCACCATACCGAGATTCCCTAGAAATACACACTATATTCGGATACAGGGCTAAATTGAATATTTTATATAACATCATGAAACAGGGACCTCACTGAGAACTGAACAGTAGCTCAGCTAGCCCGTCAACTGTCCCTATCCTGGGCCACATGAATCCAATCCACTCCCCACCAGAAACACGTATTTTAGATTCTTGTCCTTAATGCTGCCCGTAATTATCCCAATTGGACTCGTCCATGCAGGTTTCGAAGCTATAATTTTGTGTGCATTTATCGTGGTCCTCATGCTCGCTGCATGCCCTCCACATCCTCCTCCTTCACTTCAATACCCTGATAAAATATTTGGTAAGGAATACAAATTATGAAGCCATTAATTTTGTATTATTATACATTCCCCTGTCATTTTATCTCTCTTAGATACAAATAACTTCCTAAAGGCACAGAAATAAGTGCCCTGTTGAAGTTCTGAATAGGGCGCTGATTCCTGACCGAGTACTGTCGTGGTTTTTCCCGTTCATTCAGGAGAAAAAATATAATAACTAGAAATAAGCTACACTGCTTCTTCCAGCTTTCTTTCTACTTTACAATCGGTAACCAATCTCACATTTCATCTGGCAGTGAATAACCAGTGCAGCTGAATACCCAGAAAAAGAACCACAATTTAGCAAAAAAATAAAAAGATAATTATCGATGTACCTCACTGTCGAAGTTCTTTTATGTGAAAATCATAAATCAGACAATGTATACCAGTCAACAAAGTAAGACTTCAAGATTATTTTGTAATCTGATAGTATAAGAAATGTAACTACTTTCAACTTGACTGACATGCATGACGAAACAACATTTGTGTAAGAAAAACTCATGAAAAGGTGCCGTTTAATATTCATCCCACAGAGCAAAGTACAAATATAAACGAACAAATCTTTGCCTTTAAAAGAATGTAAGCCACTACAATTACTGGGAGCTTCTGTAGATACAGTGATTTTTTGTATAACGTAAAGACCTACTTCGAAAAGAAATACGTGGGTTTTTCAAAGTGTACGAAAGTACCAAATGGAAATCTTTCTCTGATATTTCCTGTTCTTTCTGAAGTTTATTTCACCATATTCTCCCTCAGCCTTTCAATACTTAAGTAATCGATGCGAAATGAATTCAGTACTTGATACATAGTTAATAAATACAAGCTACTATGAAGTAACCACACATAAAAGCGGATTGCATCTCGTGGGCATATGTGTGTGTGTAAGAGCATCATATTCTAATATCTCATGTATGTGTATTTGTGTTCCTATATTTTGTGAGTAAATTCCTGTACAATTATACTCAACTATTCAGATCGAGACGATATAATGAAAAATTACTCGTCGCTTTCTCTGCTTTTTCATCAAATACGTTACGTGTAACCGGACTTCTCCATGGTAGAAATAAAAGTACTAAATCCATATTGGATCATCAGAAACAAGTTTCGTACAATGTCCTTTAACGACCTACGTACTGTTCAATTATACTCGATTAGAAATAAACTGCCTGAGGATATTACCGTTCCACTTCTGCAGGAAAATAACCCAAAATTCTCAAAAAGACAAGCAAAACATTAAACAGAAATATTACCAGTTCTCTAAACATGGTTCTAAGATACAATACACAAAAAATCTTTTCAGCGTATGGAAGTATAAAAAATAGTATATGAAAAGTTCATTTACGTTATGTTTGGGGGCATGTTAAATAGTTTACCTGATCAGTGGGGCGGCAAGCAATCTGCATATACGACGTATCTATGTGTATACGTATTACAAAAAGGTATTTTTAAAAACGTTCACTCCTGAGAGCGTTCAATGCAATATAAACATTTGACAACAAAGTGTGAACGAATTTCACGTTTCGTAATTTATGGCTTCCTCTTGTGGGTTTCTGATTTCAATCGTAATTACGAGCTACAAATTACACTCGACGTGAATTCTTGCGATTGAAGGGAAAGTTTCATAAACAGTTACCGAAACTTCGTGATTTCTTCTTTTAAACACGGGCGATGGAAAAAGTACAGACAATGAATAATTTTAAGTGTAATCCACCATCGTCAAGACCCTTTAGAATTGAATCATTACACTGCTGTTTGTCGAAACGAGAATTCAAATATGCAGAGACATATGCACTGTCAAGTCCCTATAGCACGTAATTAGAATCTAATTTCTGGAATTAAAAAGTCTTCGTAAGCATAAAATTTTTTCAACCTTACAGGCCTTCGTTTTGTTAAGCTAAATTCTGCCATTTATAATAATTTATTAATACACTCGTCTTTCTAAATCCCGATAATTTGACCATCTTCAACGACTTGAGAACCTCACATCTCAGGCTACCTACTTTTTCCTCGTGTAGGAAACAGATTTACAGGAAGATTTACTTGTGACGTAAAGCATCGTTTGCAGTAATAACAAGTATTAGATAAATTATAGGGCAATGTGTTGGGGGGTACTAAATCTCAGAGTTTGTTCACACTATAGAATTTTCAGCGGAAGCGCGGGAGGGGTGTGGCTGACCCACCATTTAACAGGAAGAGACACTGTCCACATTCCAAACCAATTCAAAGGGGACTATCTCTCACTAAAAAATCCCTCGTTTCTCACGTCCCCAAGTTCAACAGCAGAAGAAAATGACACAAAAATTGCATGTAGCATCCTTTATTCTTAATTGAACTAGAAATCTCCTTTCATAAAGAAAAGAACCGCGACTCTTTTGAAAAGGGCGAGGAGCACCGTTGCTTCAGAAAGAAGCATAATTGAGTCTGAAAGACGCGGATGCTGAGGTCGCCCGCTAATCTCGTTTGCTCGACTCACGTTTCAAGAAGGTCCCAATACACAGCCAGTGACATAGCATAAAATTTCCAATTTCATTGCATCAAGGTTTCAATTTGGTGCGTCTTTGTATCCAAGAGTCCCTGCCCAGGGCCATCTCTGGTAACGGAGGAGCTGTAGCCGCAATCCACTTACTTCTCATGGATTAGTTAATGAACACACTCCTACATGAGAACCACTGATGTCAGTAATTAAGATTATTGTTTGTAAATTTTAAATTTGATTATATTTGGTGTTTCTTAGGTAACATAACTGTTTAACGCACCCAAAACTCTCCTATCGGGTGTACCGACATAAAGTCTCTATGAATATACTGCTGAGTCGGAGTTTTTATTTTTATTCCCGATAGGAAAAATATCCCGAATTGGTAATGAAGCCGAAAATAAGAAATTAAGCTGGCGTAACCTTATAAGGGACAAGAGAAATTTCAAGTAACAAGTTTGAAGTCAAAGAAAACCTTCTACCATTCAGATTTAACCTACAAGGCATTTTGTGCAACAGTGAATTCACTCCTGGAATACCTTACAGTTGATCATAGATTAATATGTACAAATTACTGCATAATAACGTAGAAAATAATTCTCATCACACGTGGTACAACAGGCCTAACAATGAAAATAACACAACACTGATATATGTGATCGTCGAATTTTCTGATTAATTAGTTTGTAGATAAGCATTCTGTTGTGGTTTTTAAGAAAATATCAGATTTGTGTGTGTGGCGGTAAGATAAATAATTTGTTCTCTGATACATTTTGATTCGTTTATGAAACAAAGAAATCAGCTATTAGAGTGCGTTATTAAAGAAATAGTGAACTGACTGTTTAAACAGAGAGTCGGCCCTAATCCGATCCCAACTAGAAATGCTGACTTAGCATGCCGCATGTCCAGAGGCCTGTTTGGAAAGTTAATGTGATTGAATCCAATTTGTTCGTCCTGGTAATTAACCCCCAGCCACTGTACGGAGTCCAGCACGAGGTTGGACAAGCACGGAACGACTGCGTTTACTTGAGACTAAAAACAATAATTTGGATAACGAGCCTGAAGATGTCACTTAAAAAAGTTGATTTCGCCAGTTGAACATGAATTACATTCTATTACGCCTGTTTTTAGGTACATGCATGCAGAAGTGAATAAAATAAAAAGTACAGCTTACACACCATTAACTGACTAACTGAAGGTCAGCGAGTGATTGCTTTCTGAAGACGAATGTGGCAATAGAATTTATGGGAACAAGACCACTGCATTGAGAGCATGGCATAACGAGAACGCTATACACGGCTTTTTATAGACAACTTTCTTTATTTCATAACGAAAGACACACTCATGGTATCATGTCCGTGTGTGCATGTGTGTGTCTGTATGTCCGTGTTGTTGGCTTAGTTTCTTCTCAGTAAAGCAAGTCGCTTCATATAAAATATGATTACAAAAAGTCGAGAATTGCGAATCGAACGTGAGAGAACGATTATTTTATTGTAATAGTTTTTACTAAAATTCTGGACATTATCCATCATCTGGATTTTGTTATAACACGACGTTACGGGAAACGGATCTGCCTACGTGATCAGGTAAAAAGATAAGATGGGTAAAGGGTTCCTATTCTGTGGGGTCACTTAGAAGGAGCTAGTTTCCATCACTGGACCTCGAGTGATGGAGACAATCCGGCCCAGAAACGTCGTCTTAAGACAAATAACATACGATGGATAATGTCCAGAATTTTAACCAAAATTGTTGCAATACATCATCATCAATATCCTTTATAATGACTATTTTAATATGTTTACACAGCTGCTAGCAGACCTTGCAAGAACCAAATATTGGGTTCCGCAGAGCAGCTTCTCAACCTCAATTCCGCCATTTTAAAATTACTAAAAACAGACGAGTGAAGGTGACTGTCTTATGGGACGTTGTGACATGTAATGTAGTAAACGTTTACCGACGTTTCAGAGGTATCTGATATCATAATGATGGAGGCAGCAGGAACCTCTGACACTGCGGCAAACTTCGACCAGACTACACGGCGCAATATCACAGAAGACCGTCATTTTCATATTCCCCGCCGTGAGAATCTTACATCTCACCAAGGGACCAGTATCTCGTCCTCAGACCATCATGTCTCCATCAAACTCACGACTGAATAGTGTGAGATCCGTGAGTTAACCACTAGACTAGGAATTCTCAACCCACGGTTCGTCGATATCTTTTGTGCGGCCAGCGTGCATCTTTATGATATTACATCACACTAAAACAAAAATTGTTGCAGCATAATTTAAATACTGAACTTTAGGTAAATAATAAAATAAATGACAAGAATTTGTAAAATAAAACTAAGTAAGATAAGTGGAATTGTTTGCAAGAGCAAGTTAGTAGCATATTTAATAAACTGCCACGGGGTCTCAATAAACTGATCCCACATTTACCCCGGTGGGCCGCGAGCCGATTAGGAGATGCAATGTTCAGAACATCAGCGTTCTCCGGGACAAGCCACCACTGCAAAACGCGCAGATCAGTGGAGCGTTGCCGTCCTCACGTCGCAAGGCCAGTTTCTGCATCTCCGAAGTGAAACGGCCTGGAGATCAGAAGTGTGCGGTTCATCAAGTGGAACGGCGATGTGAAGTCCCGAGCAGGTGTCATGTAACTCACGCGCCGTTACGGCTTCTGAGCCCGGGCAGCCATCACTTTAAAATTTCCGCCTTTTTTCATGCGTCTGAATTCCAGGTTACTTTCTTGGTGAAAGTGTCCCTGAACCCTGACCCAGTCCGGCAGCAGAGTTCACACAGCGAACATTGTTTGTGCCTGTCGCAAATGAAGCCCCTCCTTAAGAATCTCCATGTTGCAGGGTGATTCAGCTGGGCAATGAAATTTATATTTTTAAGAGAGGTTCAATTCCGTGTTAACAAAGACCCATGTTTTGATTCTGAGCCAGCTTAAATCATATCACACTTCCATACCCTATTTCTCTAGCATACATTAATAGTGTACTCCTGTCCACACCCCGGTTTCTGCTGCATGTTCGCTTAATGATTTAAGACCAAAACTGTGTATACATATTTCTCATTTCCCTATGTGTGCTACATGTTCCTCTCAGCCGACCCTCCACCCTGAAAACATCGTCTCTTAAGGCAGTAGAATGAAAGTTTGTGGTTTTACTTATAAGAAAAATTGAGAACAAAATTATACTTTCAGATTATATGAGCTAATCAAGACTGTTAATGTATATGGGCTGATTGCTAAATCAACTAGTCAAATGATAGATCGATCAACCGATGAGCAATCATACACTGTTATAGAAGTTCCTTGTTGGTAATGTCGGTTCAGAATAGCACTGGAGAGATAAAGGCGAAGAAGTTGTTCCTGCGCTGCTGAAGTCCACGTCATGAAGGTACAGAAGCAATGGGACGTACAGCCCCATGTACTCTCAAACTCGGCATCAGACGAGGGATAAATGGTTACTTTCAAACCCCGGCCGCCTTCTCCCTGTGACCTGTGTTACGTACAGTTAGCGGAGTTTCATAAATACCTCAGCCGGTTCAATAAGAACTGAACTCGGACCTCCTAGTAACAAGGCCTGCAGTGTGTTTGGCTCTGACACAAATAAAGCAAGACTTGTTCTGAGGGCAGGTGCAAGATTTCGTTCATTGTTACATAACTGCCTCTCTAGCGATCAATGTCTGAGAGTTTTCTCTAATTAAGTAACGGTATTAAAAGAGCCAGCATTCCTATGACGTACGTCAGGGCTGGGAGGCAGCAACCGGGAATTCACCTGGAACTATGCACATCAGGGTTACAAACAAACTGTGACAGCTACGTTTTGGGGTTCAATACCTCATTTTAAAGGCATAATAATGAGACACCGAAAAAGGGCAGATTTGGACCGATAACCTTTAAGACGTCACTCGGTTTATTCGAGACTACACGGCCAGGATCCCAGAAGACGGTCATCTTAATACTCACCGCCGTGAGAACCCGAAACTCCACAATATTATTTTTTATAGGATGAGCCATTTAAAAATCAATGCATTTAAATAAATACTTTCTGTGACGTACGAGAATTATTTAACTGATACTGCCCCCTTCACCCAATACAAAATTTCTTCAAAACCACACCAATTTTTCGCAAATGAAATGTGCTATCGTACAGAAAGATGGACATCACATCCAAGTTATGCATTCACTCTGTACTATGGATATTTAAAGAAGAGAGTGAACGGCTAAAATTTTCGTAGGAATAAAACTTCTTGTTACCTTATCTTAATGGCCTACGACTATGCACCAATGAAGGCTTCCATTTGCATTATTACTATGGATGCGATGAGCTGAGACTGTGCCTCTGTGGGGCTGGGTCTGTAACGGGCACTTTGTTCATTTCCCCAGATGATATATGAGCGTCCATTCACATAATAGTCGTAAAAAAGTAATTAAGAAAAGATTAAGATCAGTAAATGTCATGTTTATAAAAATCAACACGCCTCGAAGGCGTATGAGTAATACTAATGCACCTAATACAGAATTCTGGAAGGTTCACTATATGGAGGCCTCTTTACTCCAGATGAATAATTGTCAGTACCATCATAACTGAGGCAGTTAGGCTCCAAAGAACAGGTGCTCAGAAAAGCAAGTGATTGCATAAGAATCTGTTGTGTGGTCTAAAAGTAGTGTTGACCAGAAGAGAAGATGCAGAAACATGTAATGAGAAATATTCACGAATAAAAGGATAAAATTAGATTCATATTAAGTATATTTAAATAACGAAGTAATGTGAATAGAATTCATCACATATAAAAATTATCCTGCAGAACAATGAAATCTTTAATTTAAAAATTTTGCAAATCACTGCCTCACATCTGTTCTTCTGTACGATGAACACAATAAAGCATGACATAACATCTGTCAGGTACACGCCACTGAAAACCATACCCTAAAGCCAGGCCTTGACTCAACGAGAGGTTATTGTTAACATAATTCAGATCCTTTATAAGTTAAATAATATGGCGAAACTCCACAATATTATTTTTTATAGGATGAGCCATTTAAAAATCAATGCATTTAAATAAATACTTTCTGTGACGTACGAGAATTATTTAACTGATACTGCCCCCTTCACCCAATACAAAATTTCTTCAAAACCACACCAATTTTTCGCAAATGAAATGTGCTATCGTACAGAAAGATGGACATCACATCCAAGTTATGCATTCACTCTGTACTATGGATATTTAAAGAAGAGAGTGAACGGCTAAAATTTTCGTAGGAATAAAACTTCTTGTTACCTTATCTTAATGGCCTACGACTATGCACCAATGAAGGCTTCCATTTGCATTATTACTATGGATGCGATGAGCTGAGACTGTGCCTCTGTGGGGCTGGGTCTGTAACGGGCACTTTGTTCATTTCCCCAGATGATATATGAGCGTCCATTCACATAATAGTCGTAAAAAAGTAATTAAGAAAAGATTAAGATCAGTAAATGTCATGTTTATAAAAATCAACACGCCTCGAAGGCGTATGAGTAATACTAATGCACCTAATACAGAATTCTGGAAGGTTCACTATATGGAGGCCTCTTTACTCCAGATGAATAATTGTCAGTACCATCATAACTGAGGCAGTTAGGCTCCAAAGAACAGGTGCTCAGAAAAGCAAGTGATTGCATAAGAATCTGTTGTGTGGTCTAAAAGTAGTGTTGACCAGAAGAGAAGATGCAGAAACATGTAATGAGAAATATTCACGAATAAAAGGATAAAATTAGATTCATATTAAGTATATTTAAATAACGAAGTAATGTGAATAGAATTCATCACATATAAAAATTATCCTGCAGAACAATGAAATCTTTAATTTAAAAATTTTGCAAATCACTGCCTCACATCTGTTCTTCTGTACGATGAACACAATAAAGCATGACATAACATCTGTCAGGTACACGCCACTGAAAACCATACCCTAAAGCCAGGCCTTGACTCAACGAGAGGTTATTGTTAACATAATTCAGATCCTTTATAAGTTAAATAATATGGCATCTAACCACCTCGTCAAGAGAAAAATGACTTATCAGAATCTGAATTCCTGGAAGTATATTTGATAGTTGATCTGGCAAGTGTCTAGTCTGTCATTCGGATCTCGGGATCCTGAAAGATAAAGTTGAAGCGAAACACTCCAAGAACTGGCCTTCAAAGAAAGGAGCAACCGAGGAAATAATCACCTCTGCCGAAGAAAGGCTGCGATATGACATGACACTTCTCGCACATCATCCATCACTTCCTTAGCGCCACTCTCCCTCCTTACGTAGACCCACACTCAGCTAACTAGAGTACCGTTCATAATACCAATGTTACAGCTCATCTGCTGTGTATAGTGCACGTTTATCAGACCAATTCGTGCGATTAAAATGAAAAAGGATAGAGGAGAGACGCTACCTTGCAACTCATGTTTTGTCAACATTAGGCTACTGAATGCGTAGAGTTTGATTTTCATGAAGAGCTTGATTTCTCCCACGAACTACCTTCCACCTCGTTAGCATGGAAACGTTCAGAGAATGACATCACAATGGCTAACAGAGACAATGGAAACACGTCGACCCACGCACAGGATTCGCTACGGGAACAAAAGACAGGGCTGAAGACCTTAATGCTACTATCACACTCTGCGAACTATTTTAAAAAGCGTAGAAAAGCCATTGAATTCAGTTCGTAGCGGCACACTTAAGCTTACGACGAGACTCACAGGAAGAGACACTCTGCCAAAAGCTGAAGTGAAAGTAAGCCAAGTCTCACGGAATTGGCTCATCTTGCGACAAACAAGCTCGCAACGCAGAGAATTTGAATACTCGTTAGCCTCTAAATGGACACTGCCCCACAGAATTAAATTATGCATTTAAACATCAATTTTGTCAAACTTAATCGAAACAAAAAATGCTAACAGAAATTGAAAGACAATAAAAAGAGGAGGACATGATAGGAGGGTCCACGGAGACCATGAAGAGAGCGCAGAACGATTAACACAACCAAATAATGCATACCAACATTCTCTATCAAGGCACTGAACACTGTTCTCTGAGAAAGAGGCAACATACCAATCCAC
>NW_019060210.1:1742448-1752821 GCF_000696155.1 Zootermopsis nevadensis
TTATATATATATATATATATATATATATATATATATATATATACATATTTTGTTTCGTGACTGTTACAAAAGGACAAGTCTTGAAAAGACTAAAGCACAGAATAGTGAACTCATGTTTGTTAACACAAGATATAAAGTTCACGACGCCATACTAACGCAATCTCTTAAAAATAAGGGAAAAGAATGGCGTTACCACGTGTTTAGTCGAACCAGACCAAAGTGAAAGCAAGCTCAACACTAAATCGTGCAAATGTGGCTCTTATATCCGTTCCTCTCAAACAAACAGTCGTTAAATACCCGAAACAGTAAACAGACGAGCGTGAAAACACGTGCTACAACATAAATACCCATCCAAATTTCTAATTTTATTTTGTGATGGATACACAGTAGTTAAAAAAATACTACTCTTGATTTACTACGCTCCAGACTCTCATAAAATATAGACAGACATACAATGAGAGACTAACACAATTTTACATACGTAGATATTTATTTGGAATTGTAACCGTATGGTATGTACTTAGTTCAAGTACATAAATACAATTTACATATCAAGTACAGAGCGCAAATTTATTACAGAAAGCAACTGAACTTAGTATTAGACAGATTCTGGACAGGACTCGATGAGAAGAGAGACGGGGACAATGACAAGAAGCTTGTAGAAGAACCCTGGCTGTGTGATTAAGATTGTCAGCATCATGATATGCATTTTCCAGCATCACAGTTAGCCCTAAGAAGAGGTAAGAAAATTTAGATAGTAATAAAGATTTTATGAGCGTAGGCTAGCTGCAGAAATATACTATAATGCATTTCTATAATATATAACGTCACAGTGAAAGACAAATAGAAATAAACATATCGAAGAACAGAAGAAAGATGAAAATATAAAGATGTCAGAAAGTAAACTTACAAAACAAACGTATAAGCGGTGGAAATAGAAACAAGGAAACAACAGCAAACATTAATTTGTATTAACGAACTATCAGAATTTCTCTGTGGCATTATGTTGGCAGTACATTCCTAAATGTTTTCTCTTACATGAAAGCAGAGTGGACAGACAAAAGAAAGTAAAAGTGGTTTATAAGCGAACGCAGAGATAAACGAGCTGATTATAGCAATTTACTTAAAAATTGTGAGATTTGAGTCTCGATACTGGACTGTATAATCGATATTTTGCCTCTCTTATCTAATGAATACGTATTAGCCTGAATAGCGAGCAGCAGGCTATCTGATAAACCTTGCTTGAACCGGTATACTAGTAAGACTGCCGGAACAGAACGGCAATTGCGTTTGAATTTATGAAGAAGATGGGTTAACAGGGCATCGAAATGTCATCACATGAAATGGTGTGGAGAAATATTCAGTATAGACCCACTAATTGTTCACATGGGCCACTGACAAATCTGCTAGTGCGTAAGTATTAATATCAAAAGTAAAACAAGGTTACGATGATGACACCAGTAAAATAATAATAATAACAAATACTTTTGGGTGCCGAATACAAAGTTTTATTTGTTGTTTTTTTGAACAGGACTTAGCATAATTTTGTTAATAATTTTTAAAGCACTGATGGTTATTATGACGACAATACCGGAGATTAGGCCAAAGTAGTGTTGATGCAGTAAGTAAGGATTAAGAACAAGTAACAGCTACACAATTTCTTGGAATAAAACCAGTTTCTAGATCACGATACAAACCAGTGCACCGCCAGACTTGACGTATGCGGTCATAGTCATACAGTTTTAAAGAGGCAATAACTTTACAACTGCCCCATTTCTATCGAAGCTGCTTCTGGACCATAAATCTTCCAGTGCTTTGACCACGGTCTGTCTACTAGACAACATGGCGTCAGTACACCTAAACTTTCAGAACTACGATCTCTCTTGGGTCTGATTAGTCTTTACTCTCTCCTACATGACACCAGACAGGCTACAAACACGTAAACCTTTGGAATTCTAAAAGACTGCCCATGGCTTATGGTTATTTATTAACTGGTTTGCCATCATACTTTTTTGGCGGCGAAGTTGTCAAAGGATCTATTTTTTAATAAAATTTGTAAGTTCCTTTCTTCTTGGGCCATCATAGATTATTCCCTCTGAAATATTTTTATTAAGAAATAATTCTGAACTTCAGTCTTTCTGATACCGCGAACTCCGTCCCCAAAATTATCTCGTATGTTCCTTTTAATATAAAGTAAAGACTAACTAAAATATATAGAGAATGTATAGTTATTTTCATCATGTTACTTACATAGTACAATGTGCAAGTACAAAGAGTTTAAACATGCAGCATAAAAATAAAAGAGTAGAAATTACTCGACTTACGGACCACCAGAGATCCTCGGATCCCCGACTTATAAACACTGGCCTACAGTACAAAATATCACAGAAAACAGCGGGAACGGAATTCGAAGCCATGATCCAGACTCGCCTCAAATTACTGGGGGGAAGAGGCATCATGAATGTAGCTAAGTGTACAACTCCAAGAAGGAAAATATTCCAGAGAAGCTAACAGTCCTTCGGATAGTCAAAAATTCTACTACTTTTATAAAACCTGAAGGTTCATTAACGTGTTCACAAGAGCTCGCCACTATTTATTTGTAATATATATTTTAATATTTTCCATTGTCTAAGTCCACGTCTCGTAAGTAGCCTCTTCTCTTTGGGTTTCCCGATTAAAATCTGATATACATTTTGAATAGCCCTCATTCGCATTACATGACCTGCCATGCCATTTTCCGTGATTTTATCGCTCTATTACAGTGTTTCCCAAATTTTAAACGTTACCGTACCCCTTTCAGGATCTCGACCTCACCGGCGTGCCCACTCTGCCAGTTATATCAGAACCAGTTAATCCTCAAGCTGTCGAGTTACAATATGATTAAGCTTAAGGCACGAACTAGAAAAGGCTATGATGTGAGCTAAACTTATATGAGAATTGTCAGCTTTAACTAAGTTTGTTCAGTTTTATTTATATCAGAGTTAATTTGACAGCAGATAACATTTTGCAACAATTTTTAGTAATATCGATTCTGCCGCTCACCCCTTTATATAATTTTGCGTGCCACACTTCAATAAACACTAATCTCTTAGACTAGCGAGTAATAGTTTCAAAAATAACTTTAACTAATGAAGATATAGCCCGTGTATCTCTGTTCCGAGGTTCTCACAGTGATGAAGATGTCGATCGTGGTGTTCTGGGTTGCGACGCCGTGTGGTTTTGTACGTGGTTGCCAATGTTTCACCCTCAAGATGGAGGCAGTGCGCTCCTCTGAAACGTTACAAAGCATCTACAAGACCACGCAGTGCTACAACCCCGAATACCAGGAACTACAGTTAACTTTATGAGCACAGTCTGCAGACTTGAGAGGTGACACCGCCGCAGAGGACGCAACAGGCGGTAAGCAGAGTGCTTTATGGTGTAGAACAAGACCAGCATCCAGCTGCTGTGTGCTGCAGTCAACATAACTGACGTAATCGCTTGATGCCGCGGGTAATCTGCCGAGTGCGAACGTTTCTAGACGGGTTTAATTTGAATAAAAGCTTTTAACGAACGTCAGCATTCAGATGCAGGTTCACAGAGCCCGCCAATACCATCAGCGGTTTCTTCTGCGCCTCAGCACAAAGCCATGGAGGATGATAGGGGGCACGGAGGTAAAGGTCCACGCTTTCCTAATCTCTGTATTACACCGAGGTCCTGTACCTGGCTTCTAAGCATCGTGACATGAAAGCGAAAAGGGAAAAGTAAATATCAATAAGAAGACGATAGCCTTCCGAATACTGCGCCGTGCAGTTTCGTAGAATTTGATCGATTGTCAGAGGGGCGTAATGCCTCTGTCATTAGGGAGATGAGTGACATGAAACGTCGGCCAACTTTTACGAGAATACGCGGTCGACATCTTCATACTCTCAGCACTGGAACCTGAAATCTCAATAGATATCAGTAGATGAGGGTGGGTTATTAATGTACGTAAACACAGCGCCGTGAAGGCAAACAGAAGACAAAAATGAAGCAACATTCTTTCTACTCCGGAACTTGATGGGCGTTAAAACCATTTTGATATTTCGAGAGCTTGGACCAATGCAAAACTAGCTCCTGGTCCCCTTTCAACAGAACAGTGGATGGAGTGTCATTAGGGAGATGAGTGACATGAAACGTCGGCCAACTTTTACGAGAATACGCGGTCGACATCTTCATACTGTTGTGGTCTACATATACGTAATTTATTGTTTATTTATTTAATGGCATTCCAATTGCTAAGATTCTATAGCGGCTAATAATAGGACGATCAGTGAACAATTAGTTGGTAAAGGTATGAAGAGAAGTGGTTGTGGCCTAATTTAATCTGCAGTAAAATAAGTGCTTGGTGGGGCTAAGAAACGTCACTAAAACGTGTTAGAATAACCGGTCTGACGTTTATAAACCAGCTCCAGCTGTTAGTAGGTAACAACTCACCTCGAAAGCTCGGGTTCCTTCCTAGAGCAGTCTAAGTGGGAATTGTGGTGCATGACATGGAACTGGGGCAGGATTTACTAGTGAAAAAGAAATGTTGTTTCTGAAGTACTGCATAACACTTGGAATCTTCGTAGAAAAATTGCATATTTTGAGATATTTTTATGTCCATTCAGGACGGATAATGCCTTCAAATATACCAAGCCCTCTTCCTTCAGGATCGTTATTTTTCGTTATCATAAATGTCACAATGAAATGCTTCATATTACATATCGTCGGGGTTCAAATCTTTGCCTGGAAGCTTGCCAAGATTCTTTGTGGTTTTCCCTCGCTCTTCCTCCAAGCCGATCAGGTCAATATAGTTTTCGTGCTGAATAATTCCTAATTAATCAAAGAGAACTGTCGTGCTATTCAGTGCCTTACAATTTACGCAGTTGATACAACGTAACTAAATAAACAGAAAATTACGAAACATTCTTCATCATTATGAAACTCATTCAACGCTACACATTCCATGCTCTTCATACAGCGTCATTAAACACGTAAGAATCTGGTTCTGCAAGGTGCGTGGCATCATCATAAAAAGAATACAATTTAATACAGAATTTTAATTTACCGACAGCTTGCTTCCGAGTGACTTGCAGTAAAACAGGGAGCTGTAACAACACTGAAATGGTATAATCCGACACGGAACCAATGGTAGTCATTACTAAGAAGTAAAAGATTAATACAACGTGCTGTTTATACGAAAGCAAGCTTTTAATATTGATATTACTTCAACATAAACGTAATGCCATAAAGTCAGCTTAGAGTGAAAGAGATAGGAATATTAATACATGATTCCGATACAGGCGAGTGGAAAAAAACCGACAGAGAAACTTACGCTGGGACCTTATTTCATGTCGAGTCCTGTTTCTTTCTTTTCTGAAAACTCATTTAAGTGGAATTTGAAGTAAGTTTGTTGTAATCAGTAGCCCTTAACGTCCACGAGATAAGCCTGTGTACGAGTGGTCCAAACCTTCCTCGGAACGGATTGAAGCACACTTGTCACGTCAGGGGAGGTGGGGGGGAAACCAATAGCTCGCATTCCCCCATATAATCACCAAAGGAGTGATTCTGAAAATTTCTGCAACTGCTCGGTGTTTCGGAAGCACTACATGCGACGTTAAATTAAATGTCTGCTGAACGCAGACAAGATCCGTAGGCACCCACGTCTCAAATCAAAGTCCCGAAGCTGCTAAACAAAAAACTCTGTTCGTAGATTTTTCCACATTATTTACAAACGACCGTTAATCATGACTTGTAGGGGACAATTTTTCAATGTTTACGTAGCATGAAATTCTCTAAAATTAAATTACTATAGGTTCATGTCTCGACTAACAAGGTAAGATAATTGAATTTAAAGATTACAATTGGTGCATTATTTTATAATGTAAGGATAAACAGTGATCCACTTCACAAAACTAACCCAATTTCACAGCACTTTCTCGAACACATGTTCAGGCAATTGTGTGTTAATATGGAACTTGAATGCGGTGGTGGTCTTGAAAGCCTGCTTTTGAATCCAGTTTTGAGCCAATTCAAACCTTGTTGAGTTATTAACGGTTTAGTAAACCTGTACAGAATTAGGGGCCAAAGAATGGAATAAGAGTAATATGAAAAATAAAAATTCATCGAAAGGCGCTGCATCGTGACGGGTACCAACATAAGACGTTAAAATGAAATTCAGAATTCAGGGGCAAGCCTGCTTCTTTATAAAATTCAGATATAAAGTAAGCAAACTGCCACGGAGATACAAAATATCCCTGTGACCCGTATCAACCATCAACCAACAAAAAAATTGGCTTCCTGAAAAATCTCGGAGACAATGGATATATTGTAGGTAGGACATTTTAATTTAAAGTAGTTTGATTGATATCCTTCACCTTAAATTCATACATAATTATCCAGAGCTGGTACATATATACTCAGAACACGAGACTCGTTCACACTACGCCTATAATAAATTTTCAATTAATGCATATCGCATATATTCATGCTCAAAAACACAATAAAATTCTCGTCGCCTTTGGTACATTAATATCCTACTTATGTAATTTTTCCGCAATGATGTTTTAATTACTATATATGCTTTAGGAGCTGTTTCTATTTTGTCATTGTACAAAACTCGATGAGGCAACCTGACTTCATCTCTATACGCATACTGAATATTCAATTCCAATATAACCACTCTTACTGCTTGAATTCTTCCACAGTTCCACAGTCAAAGGCCAAGCACTTGATAAACCATAAGGACCATCTGAACAGCTTTAAAATAGCAAGCCTGTGAGCAATAACTGTACTTTGTCAAACAAGAACGAGTAAACAATTTCATCTACTGTAGGAAATGAAAAAAACTGTCATAAAATAGCCTTCTCACTGTACGAGTCTCATCATTATAGTGGAATTTTACTACCAACAATTTAGACAATGAGGGTTACGATCCGTCTTAAGGCGACTATGCCCAAAAGATTACCTACAACCTGACTGCATGAATGCAATGTTTTGCCCGTGTCTCTTGCAGCAAGGATGTGGCCTATCTCACAAATCAGAGATAGCAATGCCTATGGAGCATTATAGTAAAAACATCTCAGATAAAACCATGCAGTACTGTTTCTAAGGCTGGTCTCTATATAATTTAACGAATATATTTAAAATTCAAAGGTTATAAAGCGTCAGATATACGTAAATAATGAATGGTGAGCAGCTACGCATTTAAAAAAGGTAGTGCAGTCAAGAGTACCATCGCTCTATTCTCCTAGAAATACTGAAAAATCACAATCATCCTCACAATAGCTGGTAACCTCACACTGATTCGAACCGGATACCTCTCAAATACAATACTCAAGCGTAACCTCTACACTAACCTGTTAGATACACTGCCAATTTTTTCATCCACAAATCCTACATAGATTGTTCTGGGACTGAGCCTGTACTTTCGATGTGAGGCTTCTATGGCACGACCAGGATTTATAACTATAAAATTAATAACTGTATTATGTTTATGCCTTCATTTACTCTGTTGATTAAGGGCCAAGTTTAATGACCTATTTCCCAAGTGCATGTAAAACTTTGAAAATTAGACGTTTGATTAAGGGCCAAGTTTAATGAAGTATAACTGCATTCGATCTATTTCCCAGGTGCATGTAAAACTTTGAAAATTAGACGCGGAGTCTTTCAAAGAATACTTATGACGACGGCTTCCTTCCAAGCTTGTAGTTGTGACGTATACCCCACGGGGCTGCGCAGTCTCGATATTCCGCACATGTTAACAAAATTACTGTAGTTTCACATTCACGTCCACTTAAACATCTCCTTTCTAAATTTTCATGAGATGGAAATTATGAAACTGCCATTGACAATGTTAATTATAAAATTCCTTGAAGGCAGGGTTTCCCGAGGATTTGTTCCACTGAATTTCATCTATATAATCAAACAAGGCGCATGAAAATTCATATTAAGATAATTTAATTGTGTGGTTTGCTTTATATCAGAAATGTGTTGAGTTTGTAACCCTTGAATTAGTTACAGGTCTCTCCTTCATTAAACTCACAAGCTCATAAGCTCCCAATTGTACAATTGGGAGCTTATGAACCATGTACTGGCATCATATGAAAACAATACACGTACAGGTAAGAGCGATGATGAATGAGAAAACGGACTTAAAAATATACCGATAGAATAAAAAACATTTACATGCCTCGTACGTAGCATTTTTTACACAAGTAATGTAGCTGTAACAGTAAGAGTATGAGAATTTGGTTGGAAAAATTCTGGATTCTAGACACGCACCAGTATCAAGACCCTTGCTAGGAACCTGATGATCTTAGGGCTGCGAGTGTGGTGTCCAACAACGCCCAGATATTAGACGGTTAAAAAATGTAGACAAGCTTTGTACTCAGAATACTAATTTCAGGTCTGGCAAATCTCATACAAACCGAGGCAAATGATGTAGAATAATGCGGCCCTGAAAAATACAAATCTACAGCCAAAATTTCTTGCATGGTATTGTAGGAAATTTTAATTTTAAAGCAGAAGAATTATCACTCATCTGATTTTCTGACTTCTTACAGCATACAGAACTGAGAATACTTCATTTTATTATTCAGCCGTGATACATCTGATTGGTTTATAGGAAAGTATGGACAAACAGAATTTTACTGTCCCTGATAATGAACCAGCTTCCCTTCTTAAATGAGATGTGTTGACTCGTTTATTTAATAATGAAGACACAAGAGCAGGATTGCTCACATGTAAAGCTGTTGATCAATATTCTGGAGGTACTTGCTTCGAACCTCGTCCAAATCATCTATTAGCTACAGTTTTATTCATGTATTGCCTCAAATTATAAGTGCAGATATCAAAATATTAGACCAAATTAAAATATACAATAGCCGCTTCCTTCCAAATTATTCAAGACATCAAAAACGCGATAATTTCTGGAATAGAGTCCAGAAAGTTAGCAGGGAGAACGCCTGGTCACTGTGCAGAACACAACTACGTTTCCTCTCTGAAAAACCAGCTACTCAACATCCTGGTAGCAAAACGTTCAGCATCACTAACACTACTAACAAATGTTTGCTTTTCCACACTGTCCCGAGCAATTTACATCTGCCACACAAGATCCATATTAATCTTTTCCTTCCATTTTCCCATGGTTTTCCAAGTAACCACTTTTAAGACGTTTATCCAACAAAATTTATTACGTACTTCGTATTTTTACAATCATAGGAAAGGTTTGACCCGACGCACACTCGTATATTTCACTACTAGATTATCTGCATAAATCATTAACGTCCTTGTTGCCTAACATCTATTGTGCAATATCTTTTTCCCCTCTTATGTGCAGGTGATTTCTTTCTGAATAACATCTATTGTGCAATATCTTTGCTTCTCTTATGTGCAGGTGATTTCTTTCTGAAGGCCTGTCGAATGCTCAAATTGTGATACTGAGCATCGTTAGGTCTTCACAGCAATTTCTGTTACGAGACAATTACTATCACAAGTGGCTATAGCCAACAATACATTAATGGGACACAGACATTACTGAATTCTGGCGTGACGAAAGTCCAGTTTCTGCAAATCATGCGCTAAGAAAACAGAGGAAAGCATATTGGCATTACTAAGCAAGTCGAATGTAAACACGTGCATGCATTATGCAGCACTGTGCTTGTCGGCTGGAGATGTCTGTAAACACAGTGGTCAGAATTGCAGCCTTCCAGGTACATAAAACTTCACATTTTTAATTGGTCGCTTTATATGAACTCCTCGAAACGCAGACAACAGAGTTTCAATTGTTCTGAACTACAGACACCCGTTGTCATGACAACTCTGAGACTGTTTAACGTCTATTGTTAACAACAAAGCATAAACTAACATGAAACACAGACTCTGTTCAAATATACAATGAGAGCAGAAAGTTGTAACATCGGATTGAAACCTCCCAACATGCAAGAATTCCTACACGTTTTATGTAACTAAAAACAATCACGCGGCCACTCCATGTACTGCAGTGGCAATATTACGCATACAATGCGGCCCGCCTCGTCGTGGCAGGGTCCGTCAGTGGGGAGACAGGCCTCTCAGGCAAGCCGGCCCCATCACAGGCTCTCTCACGACTACCTACAGGCCGTCTCGCTTTCGATTTATAAATTCTTCTTTCCTGCCTTCCTCTTATCTTCTGCTTCACTGTTCGTCTCCACTCGTCGTCTCCTATTGTGTCCTGTCCTGTAATATCACATCTCTTTATTTTATTTTCCCTGCTTCGTTCTTTACCTCATTCGTCCTCTCTTCCTTTCCTCAATTATATCTCGAAGATACTGTACATAAAACGTATCTTTGAACATCGGAGTATATAAGTAACAACTCTTGCCTTCATGTTC
>NW_019060210.1:1758956-1808609 GCF_000696155.1 Zootermopsis nevadensis
TGGGTGGGTGTTTTTGTTTATAACAAGCAGTTTAGAGTAAATTTTCCTTCGCGGATCCTGTTCGGCACTTTATAGCTCTGCATCATTAACTTACACCGTTCCTACGCGTTGGAACGAGACGGAATCCATTGGCGTACACCTGATGCGAGGTAACATGTCGTGCCGATTTGCCGAAGTCAGTGTATCAGCCGTATAGGACCAGAGATTCTGAACAAACAAGGCGTGTAGAAAAGAACATGTGAAGATTTGCATTTTCTTAAGCTGTTAGCAACAAATATTTTTTTAAAAAAACTCCGAGGATACTTGGACTAAAAACAGAAGAGCAACAAAAGGATTGTCAATGTAACATAAGGAGTTGTATAATTAAACTATTCACAAACTATTTTTAGGGTAATCAAATAAAGGCTGAGGTGTGATACAATATTAAGAATCCCTTGGTAACTGACTACTTTCTTCTAGCTACAGAATTATATTCGGGAGACGCTGGTTCAAAACCGAACAGGTTACTGGCTATCCTGGCGGAGTCTGTCTTAGTTTTCCTTACCTTATCTATACGAATGCCGATTAGTACTTTGATATGTCACAATTACTAGCTACTTTTGTAATATTTATCTATTCATCATTCATAATCATTTCATCATTGAAACGATACGCAACAGAAACTACAGAAATAATTAGTTACCACTTACGGAAAATTAGAACCTACTGATTACATTCCTTTCAATGGGATCAAAATACGAGACGAAGACACACAAGGAGTCGTTCTGTATTCTACAGACACTGCAAGACCACACAATAAAATGAACGTAACTTGTCCTAATTAGTTTTTCTAGCTGTCAATTGCAGTCTAAAAAGTTGTTCCTTTATATTGCCGCAGCTGAATGAACATTCGCAATTCAAATACAGCAGGCGCAGTTTCAGGTCTAAAGGCCTTGTGAGAAGCCGTCACTAGTATTTGGGGTTTTCATCGCGAACTATTCCAGTCTGGGTCTCCGGGCATTGTCCCTTGACGACCCAATATCTGGTCCTAGAACAGATGATAGGCATGTGCGTTTGTATGATTCATCTAGTTGGTTCAGAGCAGCCAACGTATGAAGCATCTAACACATTTCTATATGACATGCGAGTCGTACTATGCAATAGTGATTATAAATTATGATCTGTATTCGGGTGGACTCTATTGTTGGCTCTATTGTAGTCTCGAGGTTTTTGGGTGGATTTACACTGATTTCGATTTCGATTAATTCTTATATACGATTTTAATTCGTAGCATGAACGCTAACGACTTTATTTTATTAGCTATATGTACAAAGTCTCATCAGTTGTTTATGATATGCGATTTAATACACATATGCCAGGTTTATGTGGAAGGGAATTACAGTAGGGGAACAACAGCTCAATGGCTCATCGTTGGTATCTGACTATGACGCTCAGTAGTATTTTACATTCAGTTTACCTCCGCGATGGGTGGTTCGTTTCGATGTTGTGCAAGACACACAAAATCTCTTGCTGCCTGTCCCCTAAGGTACATCAGTAACACAGTAACTTCTTTGTTAATTACTTTTAAATTAATCACGCGTCCGGCATGGTTTTTCTTTACCAGGCTTATGCCAGTCTGTTTTTCAGAGGTTATCCATCTGTGCGTATGATAGGTTGGCGAGTAAACTGACAATATACAACACTGTAAAATTAAAAACAAAATACGCTGCGAGGCGTATTAGTTATATTCTCAGAAAATAAACTTCTGAGCTTCAGACTGAAGAAATACATAAGAGGGCTGTACGCCCACATATCAACTATTTAAAATAAAATTAAACATTCAGATCTAGTGAACATCCAAGATTATGCCAGAACTTGTCCGTTGATAATCATGATGTCAGAAATTCTGATGTCAGGACGAAGAGGTTCAGAGTTCAAACCTAAAGACTAGGAACTTGTTTAATAACAGACGTTTAAAAACAAGGTCCTCTAATTATACCTTCAGACAGCCGTTTTGTGACTCGTGTGCAAATACTGGGCAGATGGGTACACAGGACGAATTAATATATTTCATTTACTCTGAAAAAATGCTATCATTTTGTAAGTTTAAAAATTACAAGCATTTAACTGGCCAATAATACAAAATCTACCGGAACAGTTACCAGTCATTCAGCCGAAAAGAGATTTCTTGGTTTCATGAGATGATCAGCAATCCCGCATCGTATTCATGAGGTCTCCGGTTCGAACTATAGACAGGAACTTTTGTGGATTTCTTTAATCTGTGCATGGACGTTCCGTACCGCTGCCACCTCATTGCAAACCCTTCGTAATCTCGACATCAACAACAGTAAAAATACTAACATTCGAGGCCATATAACATGTGTAGTTGAGAATATTAATTATCTTAGGTGTTATCAATCTGTCCTGTAGTCGAGTGTTACGAAACTGTGGACGAAGGGTTGGTGTCACAATACAAATGAGTCAAAATTCGAACCAGGGCCCGCAGTCATATCCACGACAACTCTCTCATCCATCCAGGTGAGAGTTGCCTCGTAATAACTTAAACACAGTAATTAGAGTTATTTCAACGCACGTTTGAGCTGCAGACCACCGTACGTCAGATACAAGGCCGCCAGGCCGACTGACCGCTGTAGTAAGTTTGCGTCACCTCGACGTCAAACTGTGACACACGTCCCAATTACAATCTCCCTCACCAGGACGCGGCAGAATGTATCTAGCACGACTTCCTCGTGATTATTCCCTCATATAAACAGACATGTGTGATTTGGGCGGTCCACATTCACTTGAGTTTTCTGGCTGCAACGCCCAGTGTAATACCTACAATTTTAATTTCGACACGCCCCAAGAGATTTAATATCAAAAAGATTGGGATAGGATTGAAAAACAGTCTACTACTGCATGTTTATAAACCTTTCTTACTCCATCATTCACTATCACTCTACCATTCGATGTTATATAACATCTGGCCTTGAGTAACGTATCGTGAGATAAATCAAACATAATAATCACACAAGTTTTTGGTCTATCAGTAACAGACCAAAGACTCGTATGAAGGAGCTAAAATAATTTGCTGTAACACTTTGTACTCCATCACGCCCTGTGGAACGAAGATGTATTGAAAGCCACTTCGTGGGCTGTATGGAATCTCCACACAGTAGCCAAGACGATGTAAGCTCCTATTGTCCGCCTGTAAATGCGATGTTCTGCCAGATAGCACATTTCAATGCACGAATAAGCAAGCAGTATTATGAGTATGACGGCTTTTATTTAAAAGCCCATTGTTGTTGGAATATAACATGTTTCATAACACTCTGTGTCTGTTGCTAAGGTAACGCTTAATTCATATGAAACAAGTGAACAGTATCAGTCGCCTTATTTTCGCAAACAAAGGCATTAAATGAGTTTGCGAAAATACATACAGGCTTCATAGGTGTCCAACAGACGCTAAAGAAGCCCAGGAAGTTGTCAGAGTTAAATAATAATATAATATATACCTTGATGGAAAATAAAAATCAGCAAGACAACACACGATGATTTACTTGATAAAATTCTATTTTTAATTTTACTTTTTTCAGTGTAGAACTTTAAACTTTATAAACTCCTTCAGGTAGAAACAATACTCGAGAGCCACAGGGTCGATGTCATGAAAGGGAAAGTATGGTTTCCTCCTAAGGAGAATGTCCGGGCCTACGAGAAGGTTTTACAATAAAAAGTTGCGTAGGGCATGGACATGTATCACGAATGAGAAATATCAGATATGTATGTATAGAAACGTTTAGTCGGAAATCATCAAAAGGTCTCCGCCCCTCCCATGAAATGGTTCAGCATATTTGAAAACTGGCATTTGTTAGTCAAACTATCCAGAATATTCATTATCTCAAAAAGAAAATACTCATACAAATTCATGAATGATGATTAGGTAAAAATCAGAAGTTTTATAAGAATGGATGAACCTTTACAAAATCTTAGCCCTTATAATTAACATCAGTTAAAACACCAGATTTCAAACTGCCAAGAATCGTTGTCGGTGGCAAATACGGACGACAAGATGCAAATTATAAAATTATATAAACGAGAACAACGCATTAATTTCATAACATTCAACTAGCGCCTTAGTGGGAGAAATAAAGTATAAAAGTAAGAATATACGAAGTTCTTGCAGACATGCGAGGAATATAATTAATGGACCTTCACACACACTATTAATAAAGGCTAGATAGTTTTTATTTAACAAGAAAATATTTAAACATATGTCTCTATCCACCTTCAGAGATGTCAGAATGTGTTATCTTTTCATTTTAATTTGACTTAAGTAAAATTTCAAGTTTCTGATACAAATGCTGAGTGGAGAGAACGCAGCTTCGCCCACCGCCCACTTCTGCAGAACAAGAACTGAGCTACGCCTTCGTTACCAGATATTCTCGGTTATCACAGTCGAATCACACAGCGTACTCAATATGCAGTTTGAAGATTGTAAAATTATACTGAGTCCCTTATTATCGTCTTTAATAAATGTATTTATTTACAAGTAGTGCGCGTCTCCTGAAGTCATTCTGGCAGTCTACTCTTCATAATTTTGTCCTCTAGAATCTTCTCTCATCTCATCTCATTCTGTTTGCCATGTCCTTGACTTATTATTGAGTTTGCATAATTATTTATTCTGTATTTCCTCACTCTTTCTTCAACCTTTTGCGACCCTGGTTTAGAGGTAGCGTGGTTATAATTGTCATTCTGGTTGCAATGCGCCAGTCAGAATCTTGGCACCGATTTTAAAAAACTGGTGTAAGATTTACTGTTTTATGGGAAAGATGTCACCGCTGCTATCGGTGAAGAATATTTGCATCCGAAGATGGTAGTCGGAAGAAAAAAAGAGACTAATCTCGCAATACAGTGGATTCTGTGTACCTTTGTGCATCCCATATTATGTTGTTCTTTTTTTTAAACTGAGCGCATATTACATAAGCTGCCTGCATATGTCTGTCTCTCCGCTCGCATGAGACAACTTGAGAACGACTGGATGGATTTTCATAAAATTTAATATTGAGGATGAACATGGCTGTCTTGCGGGTTGTTGCGCCGTGTCGTCTCAGAAACTGACCGACGATTCAGAGGTAATTACTGCCTCCATTATCAGGACCACAACAACAACAAAACATTTTCAATACAATACTGCTTGTCCACAATTGCCAGTTTTAGCTTCTGTTTTAAAATTATTAACATAAAATGAAAAAAGACTATACAATATATTTTGCTAGGCAAAGCACGAAAAGCAATTATTCAGAAGACGAGATGAAGACAGGATAAAAATATTAAAACAAAAAAAGCATGAAATTGAAAACGGTCTCTCTGTTGACAAACTCAAAATATGGAAGCAAGTCTATATAGAAGATAACCAAAGATATAATAATTTGCAAATCAAAGAGAATTTATTAAAAATATATTGAAATGTTAGTATATATATCGCTTAAAGGCTCGATAGACAAAAATAAACGTAACTATTTCCTTTGACCAAAATGTTTCACAATATGAGACAAGAAACACAGAATGTTGGTGAACTAAATTCTTGGAGAGCGACCGCTCAGAAGACTAGACGGAAATGGAAGGATAATATTGAAGTAGAGGACACTTAAAAATGGGGCGGATAGCGGACACCGAATGATAATGTAACCACATACCTTCTGAGCAAATAAGGGTGCGTTTCATCAACTAATACATCTTCTAAAATGCCGAACTGAACGTCTGTTCAAGTTATCTAGTAGATGAATGGGCTCCAATTGTCAGAAACGGATATACAAATCGGCATCAATTTAGCGTTCGTTGTACATAAGATTTGCATCAAATAACATACATTAAACATGACTCCACCACTTAAGAGATGAAGAGTGAAATGGAAATTATCATTGAATTCCGTGACTAAAATCGGTTTACTGAAAGATCACGCGTGTTCATAGAAACGTGGTGGAACTAATGAAGAAATTAGAGATATCGGCTGAAACATGATTGATTCAGCCCATGTACATATAACCCGTCATAAAGTAGGGGAGAAGGGGGCTAGTTATTACACGGGCAAGTTGTTATATTTTACTTTAAAATCACTCATTTGCAGCAGCATCTCACGAGTCTCGTATCAATTGCGTCTCCCCTGTGCGCAGTTCTACCCGAGAGATGGTACTTGTAGCTTGTGTATTACGTGAGCTAGGTTGATTTAAGTATTTTTACCAGTAAAAAGAAAAAAATCTGACTTTGAACTCACTTCCACGACCGTGTGATAAAGGCGAGTTCTTTAAAATTTCCTTACCTAAAGCTCTTTATATTAAGAGCAATGCGTGTACTTCGTTCTTCACTTCAATCGAACATTGACACTGCTTTGGACGTTAAATCAAAATGACGTGTGGGGCCAGTTGTTACACTGGACAAGGGGCACTTTGTTATAGTGTATCAGCGTGACCCGTATCTTTTGCAATAAACTTGCGTTTGCAAATGATTACATTTTATTGTTTTATCGGGAAAGATGGTACGAAAGTACAAAAGGAAGACTAATAGAGGTAATACAAGTTTGGAAACGCTTAAGTTAGCAGCTGATGAAGTCTCTTCTGGAAGAATCTCGTTAAGGCAAGCTGCTAATATATGATGAAAATGTTTCATATGTTTGAAGTTAATTTCTGTAATTAATTGTTAATTGGTATATTGTCTGTAATTAATTACTTAATAAAGGTCAGAATTGTTACTTCTGTTTACTAATACAATGTGTTGTAACAATTTTCCCCTTCACTGTAACAACTAGCGCCATAACAGGGCACATTGTCACAACGGAAATGTGTGTTCTTTGAGGTGGGTGCCAAATGTTTGGAAAAACAATAACATCCTCAGGCAATGTAACAGATAAGACGGTAGAGCATCTTCCAAACACATGTCTACATCGTTACTGCTGCATCAACCTGATTGGTAGATAGCAGTGAAGGATATACAGATAATTAAATATAGGATATAAAATGTATAGAAAAGTAACTGTAAGAGTCTTAAAATGTTCAGTCACATATAAATTATTTCCGTGGAGAACAAGCGAGCTGGTAGTTTTCTATAAGCGTGATTTAACAGTTAAAGCGTAATGTCTGGGATTCAGCACGATTCCATAAAGACCTTCATGAAGATCGAACACATAGCCGGGAATAATTACAGGGTAACTTTGGACGACAAGACAGCTGAGCATCTCCTCTCTTATTACCTTTTACTTTGTTCTATTTGATGGATTGTAACCTTCGTCTGTTTTCATAGAAATTCTCTCACGTCGTGCTATCAACAGGTAACCAGTAATATAAAACCTGTATTTGAGGGGTTCTAACCTCGAAATGAATATGAAAGTAATATTCTATTTAACTTCTAGCGACTAGGGACCTTTAAAACATATTAAACTATCTCAAAACAACAAAAAAGTGATAAATAATCAAGACTGATTTTCCCAAAGCATTATTTTAAGAGTTCAAGTTTCAGTAACATGATGACCATATAGACAAAGTTTCATAATTTCATATCTTACGTCACATCAAATTACACGTGTAAAATCTTCAGAAGTTACCGTTACATAATCGAGAGGACGAAATCAATTCCAGCTTCAAAATGTGGTTACTTCCAGACTACAGCAAAGCAAAAATCGAGATAAATCTGGTGTGGCCTGTATGTCGCTGCTTAGATATAGGTGCATATCGTATCCGTTTATATGGACCGACTGACAGTTTCTACGACCCGCAATGCGTTCTGTGTATGAACAGCGTACTATATTCCAACAGTCAGCGAGATGACAGCCACCTGGCCGTACAGGTTCTGGTTCCGTGTCTCCAGTGAGGTGCTGCATATTGCAATGAGTACTGAACACGTTGCCCGACGCGTCAAGCCTCAAGGAGTACATTTATGGCCATGGTAGTTAACAGCGTGCTTAAAAGCATCGCTTCCAATCAAGTATTTCACAGGACACATACCAGCCGCTGCCTTCTGGCAGTCTGTGTGATGTACCATGCACTTGGTACAAGGACAGTTGGCAACCAAGAACGTGTTCACCCTTCCAGCAGTCATCTGAGCAAATGCCAACACCACTCACGGACTGCCAGTTCCTTCTGTCATTACAATGGATATTAACGACTATAAATCAATTACGTAGACACGAAGATGATGTAACCTATAGAAGTTTATTTAAGAGGTGTCCGGTTTGAATCTCTTCCGTGTTACTGACTGTTTACTGAAGCTTCAATTAAATTTATCCTTTCTGTAACAAGCTGAAACAGACTCCTAAAATCATTGCCCGTTTACTATTCATGATAATCTCTCACCTTGCTTCGAAACTTCCTGTTGGCTCGGACCATTTCTACTCATTCCTTGAGAGTGACCCAACATCCCTGTCCTGCTCTTTCTCTGATCGCAGATACTTTTAAAAAAAACAAAAAATATGTATACACACACTCAATGAATGAAATGAAGACCTTTTAATAAGCTCGCCACAAATTATTATAAATACGGGTTTTATGTGAATCTCAGAACAAACAGCGATTATTTCCTCAAACAGCATTAATTAGTTGATCTTTCTAATGTAGACGAGTTATGTTTTCTTTGAGGTAGGAACTGTATTTTTAAAAAACTACTTAGATTAACTTCGTGACACAAAGGAACAATTCTGAACGCATATAGGGGAGGTCTTATATGTTGTACATGTACTCGTATTTCATATCTAAATCTGCTAAATGAATTTCAACGAAATTTGGTACAGAGTTCTACACTAAAGGTTATCAGGACAATTCATCTACCTAAGATAAATTTTACACTGCCAGAAGCATTTAAGTGTCTCTGACGGGTGCTTGAAGTTTAGCCCATAATAACCCATTTGATATGATCATCCAGACAATAATAAAAGAAGTGTATATATTCATGTAGTTGACATCTAAGTCTCTAGAATACAAATCAGACATGGCCCTGTAACTGTACACGAGTCCCGTGTTTTGAATGGTGACAAGCGAATCGTTTATGTTCATCTTTAATCGAAAGAGCGAAAGACGTTTGAAGAGATAAATCATATCAAATCGAAAGGCATAAATTGATACTTCATGCTTTCAGAAACTAATTTATTACTCTGCAAAGCAATCTGCCTATAGACACTGCAATTTTAATACGAAGAAAATGGAAGGAAGTCAGAATAGCTTGTTTATGCTCACTCATAATTTCTCTTTGTGAGCATGAATGTTTTATGATTACTACAGTTAAAAAATAATAATGAATTCACTTCGTGCCGAGGTGTTCTGCAAGATATTCATCATGCTAATGCAGGCCCGAACATACGGTTTTAAAATACTTCCCTGATGTCAGGTTTTTATTTTGTACAAGTTTATTTAAAATAATTCGTGAGTCATTAGGCTAACTGCATGGTATTACAGACACAACATTTTCAACCGTTACAACGTATTTCTGCCACTGGGTTCTTTCCTAAATAACGATTATTCTGATTTCTTAACAACGATGATACAACCACAGACTTTACAAAGTGTAAAATAAAATGAAGGGTGATCATGAATGGTAAGTAGGTGAGAATTCGTAAGGTGCTCGTAGAGGGAGGTAATATCCCAACATTCCACATAAGAGACTAACGGAACTCACAAAATACCGTACCTAAATCAGTACAACGGGTAACAATACTTTATATCTTAATTGCGTCATGTTTGTGTTTTATTGATACAATATTTTATTTTCCGTCTATACACAAACTTAAAATAATGTTGTTTAAAATTACTTAAAATTATAACATTCTCAGTAGATACTGCATCTTGTTAAGTTTGTGTATAGACGGAAAATAAAATATTGTATCTATAGGGTAACAATACCTAAATTCCACCGTTCACCTACCGAATACTAGTGAAGCTTGTTATCAGCACATCGACATTCTCAGTGGAATATCTTCATTTGCAAAATCACAAAGACCACCGTATTATTCCCGTTTACTATAGATACCCCATCTATTCCTCGGTCTACCTAGACGTCTCCTTCCACAAAGTTTGCACGCCAGGATTTCATACGCATGTCGTATTTCTCCTATGCGAGCTGCAATACATTTCAACCTCAATATCAAATTACCATAGTGCTTCAGTCTTTATTTACTTCTTCGGAAGATGCGAATATTGGGACAGGCCTTAGAAACGGCACACTGTCGCTCTGTCCCTTATAGATGTTTAGCAGGTTACTTCAGCGGCAACGCGTCTAATCTAAATTCATAACTTGCCCAATTTTTGACAGCTGATTTCTTTTAATTGTAAATCTATAATAGAACGTTAATTACACAAATGGATTATATTTACATACGAACTTACAAAGTTTGTTACCGAAGAACATGTGATACCTTGCAACTCAACAAGATACTGGAGACTTCCAAGGGTACAAATTTAAATATTTACAATCACATAAAACTGTACAGAAAATTTGCAATCAATTCAGAGACATCATTTGACTTTCTTTTGAACAGAAAGTGAAACACAGTATAGGGCTTAATCTTGAATTACACTCACGAAGTAATTTTTCAACGTGTTTCTTATCCGAGAGACACGAGTTCGACGGATCGAATTTCACATCGTAATTCAACGTCCGCCCTTCGACAGAACTGGCTTCGTGACCCCGCAATTGGTATTAAGCTGCACGGTGGAGATACTGAAACGTGCTGCAGAGAACTCATTGGCTCTTGCGTGAAGCAAGTCGTATTACGCTATTTTAGACGAATGTCGATCATGCAACATTCCAGAACGAAACAATTAACAGTTTCAGAGAAATGTCCTGGGGTACATTTGAAATTGTGTAAAATATTAAAGTGAGAGACAAAAAAAGGACAGTGGGAGTAGCAGAAAGAAAACTTCGGTTAGACATAGATCCTACATGATCAGAAGAAAAACTGAGATACGTAAGAAGCTTAACGTGGATAAACCAGTTTAAGAGATTATTACATACAAGTTGGGAAAAAACGAAAGCCAGGCCGGATAGTTGAGGACAGGCAGCCAAAGATATCGTGGCATGGCATTATAAACCTACAAGAAGCAGAGTTAAAAGACCGACCAAGCCGCCGTCAGAGTAAAGAGAATTTTGAGGCCGACGAAAGGAATTCTCGCATCATCCATTAACCCAAAAGAAATAGAGGAGTTTCGCTGTTATTATTAACGGCATACAAAAATTTTTTTCGTTTACTGCATAGTCAAATATTTACAATCAAATAATATGTAAGACTTTAAAATTAGGATGTGGTCTTTCTTATTATAAAATGTTGTGGTATTGTAGATGGCTACCAACATTTCACGAGGGACTTCTGCCTCCGTATTCGGGGTATATAATCACAGTTAAATTAAATACCAGTTTTAATCTTAATTTGAGTTATACAATAATTATAAACACTGTCTAACATTACATAACGGCGTATGCCTGTATGAATCGTGGAGGTAAGGATCCAAGTATTGTCAGCATTAGACAGAGTTTCGTTTCACTCTAATTCTGTTTTATTCTAGGTCAAAATGCCTGCAGCTCCAGGTCTGACACAGAAACAATGGCGGAAACAAAAATTCCTAGTCCCTTATGAGCAAATCAACCATGCAAGTTCAGTCTGCAAATCGTCACTTTAGGAACCGTATGATGGATGACTCAAAAATTGCACTCTCCAACTCACAATTCAGCAGACGACACACAAATGGAAAAGTAAAAGACATTATCCACATTCTTCATAACCAATGGATAAGACGGGGACTAGGACGCATAACACAACACAGTGAAGGCGGGGAGAATCCCCGGTCAGCCAGACCACGGCGTCATTTCACTGACTCAGTTATACCGAGTCATTAACGGTTTTTACAGCCCTTGTAACACTTGATTACATTTCGACATACGACGAGTAAGTAAACGAAATTACGTAACGAAAATTTTTATAAATTTGTGTTCATTTCGTATCGTTTTTATGATTAACTTAAGAAGAAAAGATAAACTGGGTATGATACACGGGCGGGTAAACAAGAAATGCAATGTGCAGAGTGCAATTTTGTTGAAGAATCTTACTGAAATATCGCTTGGGAGGCACAGATAGTATACCAAATCAGAACTTGGGGAAACTAATCATGAGGATGACAAGTCGATTAAAGTAGCTCATAACATGGTTTAATGTCTCTCCTGACAACGACGAACGTTAAAATGACAAAGTACAGGAACATTTCTTGATTAGACAGATAATTAGCGCCGCTTATAAATGGCCTGTGCCGCAAAGTGAGAGGGGTTTCACTTCAGTGAGGTCACCCTGTAGATGTGGAGCATTCGGCGTGTTACATAAGGCGGACGACGTTGCAGTCACTCGAGACCAACATGGCAGGAGGGCGTGTACGCTTTTCTCACTTTTTTCTCTGTTTCGTGTTGCATCAGACTTCAGAGTGTGCCTGCATGTTCATTAAACATTAGCCTAGATCTTATTCTCCCCTCTCTTGACATCCATCTTTCAGGTAGTCGGTGGCGCGTATCTGAGCATACACCGGTACATTGTCTTCCCCAGTCAATGCACTAAGATACTAGGATAGTAAAACATCTAAATCCTATGGTGAAGAGTAGATCTCCGATTGACCATTATTTCACTGGCAAAGATATGCAATCTCATTACGGCATTTAAGAGGTAGCTCCGTGAATGTGATGACTAGGCTACCGGCTGGACGAACTGGGTCACATTCCCAGCAAGGCAGGATTTTTCTCTTCGCCACAACGTCATACAGATTCAGGGGCCCACCCAATGGTTACGCTGTTTCCTTACACGGGGTTAAAGCGGCTGAAATGTGAAGCTAACCACTCACACACATAAGTTGCGAGTCTGAAACTGTGTGGAGCTAAACCTCCAATCCCCGATGATTCTGAGTGGTGTGGTTCATTAATTAACGAACATAGATAAATTTACGTCTATAGTAGCAGAAAATTCATAACTGTCATCAGAAGAGGCTGTCAGTAGACCCTATCCGTACCCAGATTAATTCTCAAATAACAATATCAGTATTATCCTCTTGTCACACGCCTTATTGGCTGTAAACCAATAAATGGAAACTTTTAGCCTGTCTGACGGCCTGTGAAGGCACATGTAAAAGTTAAAATATGATCTATCCAGTGGTGAGAAACAAGTAACTTTTACAGAAGATAACTTGTGTCGATGACTACAAACACAACATTGTAGACACTATCATTTTAAGTTCTTACATATTCTAAATTTCAACTTACAGAGTATAGAAATGGATGAAAGGACCGCACGTGCATGTCTGAGCTTACCTGAAACGAAAAAATGTAGATAATTATACAATGTATCATTAGGAAATAGTATTTCAGACCTGAAAAGTGTTAGCATTACGGGTTGCACTATATCTAGAACTTGAAACAATGAATTTAAAATAATTTAATCCATTAAATAAACACACAAGTGTGTGAGTGTATGTTATAGGCGTTATAATCCATTCAGAGTCTTCCCGATTTCCGCAGAATTGATTCTTCCCCTTTTTCAACTTTCTTTCATAATTTTGTAACACTTCTTGGGCGTTTGAAAGACAAAAGTCGAAAGAATCTCAGAGAACTAGTGTGGGAAGTTAGGTAGAAAGAAAATAATATAGGCTGTTGGATAGATGAAGGTAATCCAAGGTGCAATAAGAGGCAAAGGATAGGAAAAAGGGCAGTGTACGAATAGCGGAGAATAAAGACTGATAATCTGAAAATGTATATGAAATTAATAAGTAAGTGACGGGATTGTGCGAACAAGTGAGCAGCAGATTTCTTGACCAGCTGAATGACTACGAACGAATGCGAAAAATAACTTGTACGATGGAGTCAGTTAATAGTTTCATGCGTATACATTCCAGTTGTCATACAGAACATATCTTTCCCAGTAAATCAAATTCAGAACTATGTATTACAAATAAATAACAGCCAGTAAAAGCTAATTTTTTTTAAAGTAAAAGCAGCAGTTATCTGGTGCGTTGTAACTATATGAAAAGAGCATTTACTATCTACGAGGCTTTGTATGGGAAATCAATTGTAGTGTAGGCGATTTATTGCAGTAAATTATGTTACTGAATGAGCCGCTGGAGATATATCATGGATCGGGCGCTAGAGGGAACGTTTATGAATGGTCTAATGCTAAGAATACAACGGTGATGCTTTTCATCACATGCAAATCGTCCCTGCAAGATGAGCTAACTTTTCAACAAATTACTTCTGCGTTACCGTTTGTAGAGATATGGTTTATCTTAATCCGAATCCAGTAAAACAATGATAAAAATCTACAAATAATGTGCTCTTTATAACTAACTCCATGGTTAATGTCTTCCCTTTAAAGTTAATAACTGATCAGTTGATCAACTATTTCACTGTTTTTACGGAACCAGAGAGAATATTGCTCACCATTGTATCCTGTCATAAGTTTGTTGAATCCAGTCTAATCCCTCACATCCTATTTCTCTAAAATCCATTTCAGTAGTGTCCTTCCATATAAATCTTACGCCTAAGTTTGTAAAATAGAATAATTGTCAGAGAACGATATTAGTGTATTTATGGAAACGGACAACGTTCTTGGTGCAGCTAAAACGAGTCAGAATGACATATTAAGATTATTTAATCTCTAAAGTCATTCAGCCTATTTATTTAGAATCCGTTTTAATATTATTGTCGCATCTACACTTCAGTTTTCCAATTGGTCTTTCCTATTCGGGTTTTGTGACTTACTGCTGTATGCATTTCTCATTTGTGAGTGCTACATGTCACTCCAAATCTCTGCTTCTTTGATTGAATCACTCGAACCATATGTAGTGAGAAGAACAAATTTTGAAGCTCCTTGTCACATAATTTTCTCCAGTCTCTTGATAGTTCCTCTTTCTTAATTCGTTCCTGTTCTTATAAATACACTAAATGGAAAGGCCAAAGAGTTGCAGATTAATTCATGAGTTGTTCCTCCATAAGAACCTCGTAGAAACTTACTTTGTAAAGTATTATATTTTGGTTACGAAGTTACGATACGAAATTATATTTTTATGATTTACCTGTGTAATTATGGGGAATCCCTTTCATTACCCGAAATGAAACCTCAAAGTTGTAACACGCTAGATTGTGCCTTGTACTAAAATTGTGATTTTAAACGCTTGTCATATCCTGAGTGCTTTCTGGCAATCAACAGCCGAAAAACGACGCAGCCGAAACATACAAACTCTCTAAATCAAATTATTAATTAAGATGAAGATAATTGGGGTGGAACGAAAATGGAGAATGATCCAAGACGATGAGATTCAGAATAATTTCTTGTGAGACCTGAATTTTTAAACACTGGCGTATCCACAAGTCACGAAGTAGACATTTATTAAGGTCTTCGCCACGCCATCATAATATGGCCAGCTGAAAGCAAGAAGAAGGCGCGATAGTGTAAACAAATTGTTCATATGTAAATAGTCCCACGTTTTCATTTCATATTTGTTTTACGTCTTGCTGTTGTGAAACGGTGGTAGAACCCTGGTGTGAGCATGCGCAATGTGTCACGATTATTCACACGTCATCAGCCAACTGGCAGATCCTTAACAATCTCTACCTGGGTACAGGGAGTTTCATAATAATCACATATTGAGATCATTCAAGCTTCCACTTCAGCAAAGTACCTACACGGGCAACTGGGTACAGTAATAACGTTAAATCAAATTATAACAGGATTTAAAATTTGCTACAGCCTTATGATCCATTTGTAAAAGATTTTCCTTAATACTGTATTAGAATTAGAAAAGTTTTGAATTGACCACACAGCAAAAAAATTCTGACGAGTCCGCCACAAATTGACCACTGATCATTTCGAATGGTGCCGACGGCGGCAGAGTTATTTGGATCGGTAACCTTAACGTGGGCGGATGGCTGTCGACCGTCTGGTTGCTGATGACGTCATCACAGATGAATCTCCATGTGATTAAGAGACTGAATCGGTGTCCATCACCCAGTCACTTCCGCGCTGTGATGTTGTCCATTCCTAACAAACGCCGGAATGTGTTGACAAACGTTAGCAAAACTTCCCATTGTAAAATTTCATGAAAATCTCTTCAGCGTTTCTCGAGTTGTTGAAATCATGCATACAGACAGACGGAGAAGCTAACAGACCCGTTTTTGTTTTAAACATTCAATTCCGAACGCTGCTAAAAGGTTTTGCAATACAAACGCGTGACTAGGTGCGCTTTTCCTCTTGAGGTTAAGTAGTAAATGGATCTGAACTGCCCTCTCGTTTACAGGACGGACAGACATGCATGATGGACACACTGATGATATCGGTACCAACATATTGTATAGGAAAATAAAATTACAAAGTACAAAAATGTGAGCAATGACAGTGAAATATGTTGCCAAACAGACACGCGTATTGCCTGCTATTTACGATCGCTAACTGTTCTGAGATGAATATCCTCTGTTCGACATGCAAGACTCTGTATGCACATTCCGTCCGTCCCACTCTTCCGCAATCTACAAAATGATATATATATATATATATACACACACACACACATAAATACATACATACATACACAGACACACACGCTACAGACTGCTTCACAATTAGCTGCACGAAGAGAACAGCTGACATGCAATCTGTGTGGGGGATCTACAGAAACACACAGGCTATCAAAACACAGAAGTCAAAGGTTTCAAATTAAATTTTCAACACAGAATTAAAACAAAACCTACACGCAATTATGTTGCAGAGTATTTGTTTTTCAGGTGCATTTTTAACTGTTTAAATCCCACCGGCAACTATATACACCACCTGATTCAACAATTTATTTTAGTCTGTATTTTGCCCGCAGACTATATTTATAGGTTTCCTATTATTCTCGGAATAAACAGAGATTACTTCCGTAAACAGCTTTAATCAACTGATCACTGCAAAGGAGTAATTATTTATTTGCGATAAGAAGTGAATCAATGCTAGTTGATGAGCTTCGGTTTCAAGGGGTTGAAGAATAGGCTATCACCACTCTACAACTGACAGTAATCTTCTTCAGTGCATAACGTAACTACAGCGTAATTTACGCAGACCAGAACAATGTCACCTGTAGCACTGAAAGGGTAGAAGATTCTACCAGCCTTGGCCTCACGTAATTTGCTGTTGTGAAACACCCGGTGTGCCCTTGCACGACCACGCCTAGTTATATGTGTACTATGAATCATGGTTTAGCAATCTCAGGGGTTGACGAGTTATTAGCGGATTTAATAAGGTCGATTTATTTTGTTGCATATGGGAGTGCCTGGAACATATGGCGCTCGGTGCATGCCGCCGACTTCAATCAGGGACCGGTTGTCAAAAGGACTCCCTTTTCAATTCTTTCCTTATACTTTAAAAACGAAATGAAATACACTACATAGTAATCAAAACCATGGCGTTTATTTCTGAAGAGAAACATTTCTGAATCCGTATCAGACTCTTTATAAAGGGCAGTCTTGCGGCTTGAAAATCGGAAATAGGTCGTGCCACTCGACTATACCACGAGTTCATTTATTTGAAATTCCTGCTTTTCCTCGCGAGACACCTTAGCAGCCGAGAATGTCTGCAGTACAGAGTGATGTTTGCTGCTTTGCCGGGCAATCAATAATTAATGTTATTTGTGAATAAATAATTTTGATGATCACGTAACCTGCGTGTATTAGCAACTAGGAGAGATTTTAATATGAACCTCTTATGCCGACGATAAGAAACAGGCTAAAATAAAGTGTTTTGTAAGTGTTAGAATGCCAGCTACTTATTCTAGCTGTCACTTTCGTAAAGATACGGAAGAGTATTCATACAGTAATTAGTGGTTACCTGACGTCGGAACACAGGTATGCAGCGGCAGTCGGAGAAACGTCCAGCAGGCATACATCGTCCTGTTCTTCTCTAACCCACTAAGAAAAAGCGTCTAAATTAAAGGAAAGTTCTAATATCTAGAAATAAGAAGCTTAAGTTGCGTTAGTTACGAGCAGTAAAAAAGAGTATCAGAATAATACGCAACATCATTTTTACATGCTCAGTATACCAGATGCTATATTATTATTGTCGTTGTTATTGTTATTATCAAGCATTTAGCTCTAATGGAGGGACATGGAAAATGCATACAAAATTTTAGACGGAAAGTCTCACAGAAGGAGACTCGTTTGAAGACCTGCACCTACATGAGAATACGACATTAAAATGGATCTTACAGAAGTGGAATGTGAGGGTGGATTGATTGAACTGAAGCAGGAGAGAATCCAACATGCTAATGAAATGTCGGATTCCAGGAAAGTTTGCAGTTTGTGAAATTAATATTAAATTTATTTTTAAACTTGTAACGGAAAAGTAGTCAAGTATGTGAGGATAACCACGACCACTCAAGGCTTGTATCACGGAGGTGTCCGGCTCGAATCCCGGTCGAGGTACCGGCTACCCTTTTTCATGGTTATTGCCAGACACTGCAGACGAATGACAGGAGTATACCTCCCAGTGACAACGAAAATATTAAGGTGTTATGTGGATAACGTCTATTGGAAGGTCGCAAGTGTGCGACTTAAAACAAGTTTTTTGTGCCATTAGCCACGAAACGGCAGGCCCCGAGGTATGAGCGAGGAAAGTATCGGGCGATCTGTATCGCAGCATGCAAATAACTTGCAGTCGATGCACATGCTCGTTAATGTCTGTTTAAAAATTAGCAGAGAGCTGACCGCGATCACACTCTTGATCTGAGTGCATATTAAAGGTGGGTAATGAGCAACAGGATCTGATATCGCAAGTCAACGTATGACGGACCGACACGTGACAAATCGAACTTACGATTCATAACCTGTTGGAACAAGAACACGCCACTCATGCATCCTGCTTAAGAAAACTCCAGGTACATGGCCACTAACAAATTCACGACAAACAAACTCGCCGTCTGGCGATGAGTTTTTAATTAAATCTTATTGTGATGTAAAATAAGCATAACCTTTCAGCCTTTAACACAATGTTTCTAACTTGGGCCCTAACTTTAGTCAGTTAAATACTTCGCTATCATAATAATGTCCTCACATCTATGCTTTGGTCTCCCGAGTGGTCTCTTTCAATAAGATGTTCCAACAGAAATTACGCATGGTCTTCTTGTTATTACTCAGTCAACATGCCCAACCCATCTCGAGCCCCTTAATTTAATCGTCGTAACTGGGCAGGTCAACCAACTGTAGTAATCGAGTGTTTAGTTCCGAAGACAGGAAAACCTTGGTTCGAATCTTATCTGTCCTGACTGGGATTATTAAGGCGCTCTATACTTCCGTCAGGCAAATGCCGGAACAGCACATGATCTCTTCTCAACCACATTCTTCCCAACTCACAATTCACAATCATTTATCATTTTATTTCATAGCCTATAACGTATGTACTTGATGCGCATCGTTAAACAACATATAGATATTATACAAAGATTACAAATTAGAAACGTTCTGTTTGCTTGCCAATTTTTGATGTTTCTGTTCAACTTCTTCGTATTCTCCTCAGCCCCTATTTCCGCATCTTTAAGATAAACTAAATTTTTATGCACCGGGTGGTTGAAACAACCGTCTAGGTTGAAAATGGATCGGAAATTATGCTATGAATAATGTCTGCCTGGGGTATCTGTGGCCGGCGATCCGAATCTTAATGTGGTGTAAGAGTCTTATACATTATTCACAGAGTTTAATTGCCTCCGAGATCATCAAGACAAATGCAGACAACAGCTCGCCATGAGTGCTGTACATTTTGGAATTCTGAGTGGACGTGACAAAAATAAGTCACAGTACTCCACTACCTAGACTCTTACGTGTTCTGATTTGATCATCATTGTGTCAGTCTGTTTAAAGGAATTTTCGTCAACTCAGTTCTCGTTTAGAATTTGTAATTATCTGTATTATATACACAATCAATGGTTATGGGAAAATTCCTCCATATTTGTAACCAGAGCCGAATATGTAAGTGGCAGAAAGGATGAAGGTGGTCTTTTAATTTAAACCTTCCAAACATCTCAGATACGGGATAGGTATTAAGCACCTACTGTTTCTCCTCCGTTAGATTTGGTCTTCGCCTCCATGTCCAAATGGATAGTGGAGCCTCCCATTTTTATAAGTGCAGAGGGTTCCTTCCCTCGGGGATAAATTAACCGGAGCTTCAAGCTGGCCGACTAGTTACCTCCATCTAGTGTCGGGTAAAAGAGAGTTGTGTGAGAATGGCGCTGTTATCAAGCATTTCGGAGAGTGTCTGCGCCTGCTGACGGTGGCAGTCGAAGTCCCTGAAACGTCGGGTTACAGCACTATTCTTACATAGAAGATGGCCCAAGAATACTTTATTGTTTCTCATCGTTGTTTTTTTTTTTCAGTAACATCAGTAACACAGATGCAGCAGCCGTGCTAACATATGGAGACGGAATTATATCTAGCGCAGGGTTTTAAATATTATGTAGCGATAGATTTTACAGATATGAAAATTCTGGTACGGTAATTTGTTAATAAAAAGTAAAATTACATGGTGACCTCGCGATTCTGCATCTCTTTTGATTTGAGAATTTTAATTATTGAGCCATTGCAACCAGAGTTCTGAAATTTGTTAAGAAGTTTAATCATCAACATATTTAAACATTTTATTTGTGTACCTTGTGCGTTATAACTGTCAAATATTGATTTGCGGATAAATAAAGATACGTCATAATTTTCGGTTAACCCTTAACTAGCAGGTATGAGGCCTACACATAATATTATACCTGAGTCTTAAAGCGAAGTCCTTTGAAATATAACTCCAACGTTAAGAGCGGCAATTAAAGGAAATTGTGTGCAGTAAATTCTTCACGGGACGCTGTGTCAAATGATTGTAAAGTCAAGATACGGTGCCAGCATGTACTTCATAGTAGATAAGAAAATTTATTACTACAGTGAGGTTATGAATTTCGTCGCTGGAATGGACAACAACTTTACGCACAACAAATACCTTATCTTCAGATAAAAAACTGCTTTATTAAAAAAACATATGAGTATTTATGACTCTCGATGTAGTCTCCAAAACAAACAATATTTGTTTAATAAGTCATCATCACAGTTGACATTCGATGTAGACAGTGCCTTTTCTTTAAGGAATTGTTTTAAACATTTACATCAGCTTCAGTACTTTAAGAGCTGAAAAACACGGCAGGTTTAAAACAGACGGATGATAAAACATTCGTATGTACAGACTTTAAACTTGTTTATAACTTGGATTTATGCAGTCTATTTTTGAGAAATATGAAGAGATCGCTAATATTGGATTTTGGATCTTAATATTAATCTTAACAACATGGATTTTTAACGTTGTCCATCGTCTTGTATACCGAACAGACACGACGTTTCGGAAACTAGGACAGTTAGAAATCTCAGTCACTGTAGCAGTAAAGTGGTATCTGTTATTCTAAACCACACAAGCAAAGCCCTTATAGGATATAATTCTGAGCTAACTAAATCCAATTAACAAAGACAGACCATGTTTTAATAAATCTCCCTTTTACCAGTTAAAACTTCAGCCTGTTTCCTCAATCTTAAAAAAAACAACTCAAAATGACCATAGCAGGTACCCTCCACACCCTTCCTCATTCATGACGCATAAGCATGCTGCTATTTGACACTATATAACGTACGCATTTGATAAACAGTCATCAAATGAGCCTAGTGAGAACCCAACATTGACTACTCCCTGTACCGAACCCACAGTAGCCTCAGGAGGCTAAATGGGAGGGTTAAGTGTTCCCCTTCAAAATATCAGGTATCAAGGATCAACTGCCCGTATAGAACAATTCGATACAGCATTGCAAGTTAAAATGCTGCAGGCTACAGACCGCTGTATAGCCGACCGATCAGCCGATTGGCGAGCCACTTGTGGCGGATTTGTACAGTCCCCTTGCCTTCCTCTTTTGTTTTTATACTCGAATGCGACGTAACACACACAGGTACAGCAAAGATTGTTTGTCGTTCCGTTCAGATTGCTGTGGAAACAGCTGCAGTCTCAGACGCTCTCTGCTCCAGGATTAACCAAAGAATGAAAGGAAAAATAAGCTGCCAATTGAAGTAAACAGAATTCTGAAACGAGTTTTATGCGATTTTATAGTAATCCTCATTAGTCCGTCCTAAAAATAGAATGGACGACATCTGATGTTACCACGCTGTCAATATTTCAGACTTTCGGAGTGGTTGTGGCTTAATGTGCGGTACAGTCCCGGAATTTGCCTGAAGTAACTGACGAAAACAACAAAAACTTCGGGAACGCCTGTGTCCAAGCCAATATTTGAACCCAGGACCACACGAATACAAAGGAAGAATCCTATCCACTCAAACGCGAAGTTCGGCAACGATTATGGAAACAGCTCTCTTCTAGGATGTTACAATGTGTGTCTGGGAGATATAGACCGACGTTTCGGAGGGTCTCATTGCCACCATTAACAGGAGGATAAACAAGCCGCGCACAGAATGGTTATGTTAAAAAAGAATCGGGTTACAATTCCCAAAACAGAACCACCAAGTTAAACGACTAGTGATCTTGGATCCGCCACTGGCCCAACACATCACGCCTCTACAGCCAAGCGATGCCAATCTAAGTACAGAACAATATTACTGGTTAGCTGTCAATTAAACGTGAAACAATCAGGCTGCAGGCCTGTTTGCCCGCCGAGAGTGGAGATCGGACACTGCGCGCAAGAGCGATGTACGTACACACGTTGTTAGGTTTCTTTCAGTAATTTGCAGAACTGTGCGGAATGCCCAAAAAAACGCCATGCAGGAATAATTCGAAGTGTGAACCACACGACACAGTACTGTGTCGCAGTTCACACCGAACGGAGCCTAGGGACACACTCATACTCGCGTAGAATTTGAGTTGGTTTCCCAAGAACGGTGAGACAGAACCGTATAATACATCACCTTTTCCAGACCGATTCCTTCCACATTCCTTTCTTTTAATAATCGTGAACATTTTACCACGTGGTAATGGTGACTTATTAATGAATTTATGAAACTCAACGACACGTAAAAATGTCTGTCTTCTGGGATGTTGAGTTGTGTAGTTTGAATTCAATTTACTGATTGAGGTGTTTTACTCTATCTCAAGCCCTGATGTTGGAGACAGTATGTACGTATTAGAGGCTTTCAAGGCAGTACACGTTCATCAAAGAGTGTTTTGGATAGAACACTGTGTGGGAGTGCAAAAGTTACTATTTCGGAGGAAATGTCCACTGTTTTAGGATCAAAGTTATTCCTAGGAAAGGAGGCTTCAAGTTCCTCAAAATCGTTGATAGTTTTTCCTATTTTAACACAGTACTATACTCGAAAGACTTACAATAGGCTTATTTTATAAAATCCGCTAAACATTTGTATACAGACTTTCAAGTTTCTAAGTGGCTAAGTGTTACATATTCTTCACTAAACTTTCGGTAATATAAAAATTAAATTTTACACAATTAATATATTGTATTTCTTCCTGGGACCCAAAAGCATACAAATAAATTGATGTTACTAATATCTCTGTTGCACCAAAGAGTCACTCACATTGTTCTCCAATAAATTAGCACTCCACGAAATGGGCGGGACAGTAAGCGTGTGTCAATCCGCTGCAATGTATAAGACTGGTAAGCACGGAGCCTGTCCCAATTTCGCTCGGGTGTGTACCCACCCACAACGTCGTTTTTGTCGACAGCTTTGTTAATTAGACTCCTTGTATACAGCTTTACTTTCAGTTCTAAAACCCCTTCCCCTCCCTCTGGCTTCAGATACGAGGTTAGTTTAGAGATCTCTGCCATACACTCGCCGACATAATGATATATGCACAGAGCTCATGTCGCGTGGCACATCTGCAAAGCACAGCGTTATAAAGTATATGGAAATAGAGAAGTCGAGAGATCCGAAAGAAGATGGTCCAATCCAATGATGAGTTTCGGAACGGGTCCTCCTGTACCACTTCTTGTGGAGGATAATCATATCGATTTTAGTGGTATTTAACGAAGCCTTCAACTGCAACGGTTCTATCATGAAATGTCGACTAAGTGATTAGGTAAAGCTCTGGAAGAAGATGTTCGTCATCTGTTTCAAGAGGCAATCCCAGAATTAGTGCGGAGAGACTAAGGAAAATCACAAAAAACTTAGAATAGTCAGAACCCTGATCAAGATTAAAACAGGTTTTGTGTCTTGCAAACGCAGAGCGCTACCGCTCCACCAACCTGTTCAGCACATTCATAAATTAGGAGGTTAAATTTATGTACAGTTTTTAAGTCCGGAGTTCCATTTGCTGAGAATTTCAATGGGCAAACCTCTTGGAAAACACCAGAGAAGGTTATGGGAGGTTATGAAGATCAAAGGAAGCAGAGAATTTGTTCATGATAGAGTTCAATAGCGGTTTTTTTATTAGGAGTGTTTTATCCTTCGGGTTCCGTAACCACGATCTTAATTACCTCGACATGTTTACAGTCGTTTATGACAAGTGCAGTTGATCAGACAACAACGAGGCGTCAAACCATTTTCTGCAAACGCAGCGGAATTTTCAAACCTGTATGTGGAGAACTTAAGGAAAATGGGAACAGAATACGTTTATCGGATTCCTATTCGTCTGGCGGGCTCTTGCGAAATCTGTGATGAATCTTTGGGTTCAATGAATTCGGAGAATTGTTTGACAATATGAGTGTACTATCAGCTTCTGAAGGAGGACTCTGCTCCATGGAGTTGGTGTCATGAAACAGGATCTCGCAAACAGCCCTCTCAGGGAATCGAAACCGAGCCGACAAATCCATAATCAGTTAGTATGTACATGACTGCAGCCCAGATTAAGTTTTATAACATGCATCGCCGTGAAGGGATCACTTTTAAACATTCAATCATTCAATACTGCAATACTGCTCCTGTTTGTAATCTATTACCGCTGTCTCGCCAGACTCTGGTTCAGTAGCTCTGAGAATATAAATGTTTTTTTCATAGCGGTATCTGTATCGACAAGATGCATGACGCATTTGCATACGTCAGATCGCAGTTTATGACTTGCACATAGACTAGTGTAAACGATTGAAGATAATCTTTTTGCAAATACACAATAATCACCCAACAGGCTGTTATCCTACTTTTGTAAGTAACTGCCCTGTTTTTTTTTTTTCCTACGCATTTAGTCCATACACAATTCCTTTAACATCCATCTTAATAGTATCCCCCCACCCTAGCTTATGTTTCCCAAGTTTATTCAAATCTATTTTCTTTGCTAAATTCTGTATCCGTGTATTACCTGTTGTATGCCAGCTGCACGCCTCATCGGTTGAAAAACTTTAAAATATTTGGTGAGAATTACAAATTACGACGTTTATAATTATGCACTTTTGTCGAGTCTTCTGCTAATTACAGTCATCTGTTACGACGAGAGACCAAGTTTGACACCCATTGAAAACAACAAACAAAACAAATTTATGCTTTTTTTATAGTTTAATATTTACGCGGTTGGTTAAGAGACGGAAAGACTTGTTGCATCGTTATACAAAAAGTTGATTTTCAAATGCTTGTGAAGTATCCTGCACAGATCTATGCCTGGAAACCAACTCGATATGTCAGGAATATGTGAGTACATGCAGAAAGATCCCTCGCTGTCTCTTTGGTGATTGGGTCGTTGTTTTGTCCCGTACACATGCCTACATATTAGAGTGAAGCGTAGGAAAGGGTGGGATACCACACGACCGCCACTCCTTCTAGAGGACACGAAACCTCGGCCAATTTTTACTAAAGAATCAGGCAACTCCCAATGTCGTAGAATAGTTTCCTCCCCACATCTCCCTGAAGAATTTCACTCTGACGTTTAGAGGAAAACAGATTCAAGTCTCTCCACAAAACAAGTTTTAATAACAAAAGAACATCACAGAATAGTGATGTAAACTAGCGATTTCGATTCATTATTACATCATGACTGGAGACCTTTAGCAGTGTTCCTTCCTAGCAAATAACTGTTTAGCATCACACAGTAGACCACTGCCACATTAATAGGTTTAAAATAACACTTGTCATTCACGACTGTAGAGACAAACCAAAACTTTATTTCATAAATAACCAGATATTAGCGAAACCTGGATTGTCGCGATGACATTTTCACTACATCAGGTGTACCAACTGCATTGTCACGACTGGATCTGAGGATGATAATGGAAAGTAAATTGAGTGTGGGGCAGTGCCTTAACCTGTTGGCATACTTTGACTTCTGCCCATGTGAATGACGTTAGCTACGTTTACGGCACTGAAACCTCACAGGATGAAAGTAGAAATGTTTTAGTAGTTCGACAATAGGTCTGATGTTTGCCATCATTTTTCAGCATTTGCTTTGAAATACATAAAATGTGACAACAGCTTGTAATACTATGACAGGCCTAAGAGTTCTAATATCATAGGAAAAACGTATTAAAAGTTTTCTGACTTTTGTAACATTCTTTACAGCTTATAATCAATATTGAAGAGATTGGAAATCTTTGGGGAAAAGCTTGTAGCTGGTGATGGAATCAATACTCGGCATTTTGTTACACAAACATTATTTATAATGTGTTGATTCGCTGTGTAGTTTTTGAACAGTCTCGTATTACATGTCTGTACGATTCAATCTCCAGTGTCTTACAAAGACGTGGCATTTAGACCACTTAATTTTACACAAGTTTATACCTTTGTAATTTCTTGTATTTGTAATAACGCTTTGACTATAAATTACGTTTTTTTAAAAAAAAAAGTCCTTCTAGCACTACAACGTAAAAGTTCTATTGCTGGAAAACCACGTAGGGTTGACTCTTCAGGGGAGACATTTCGTTCACTGGTCTTACGAAACTTAAAGTAAATCCCGTCGAAAATAATCAGCGCTTCTAATTGAGGCGCCATGTTAAAATAGTCAAAAAGGACAATATGCGTTGAATTATACAACGCTTGTAATGAAACGTAAGTGTAATATGATGTTAATAAAGAATTAAAATGCACAAAATATCCTTATGGATAAGAAAACAGTGATAAGAAGCGAGCGATTATTAATACACAAAGTTTGATTGTAGGGCTTTCATGCAGAAGATAAACATGTAAACGTATGCACAGGGATTCTGATGCGTGAGGTGAAGCAATTATAACGCTACCGTATCCTGACATTATGGAAATACACATTTTTTCTGGCAGGTTTTAATAGAACAGGTTCTAACTGTGATTTTTTACCTCTCGGTGTGGGGTGTTGCGGTTACATATAACAGAATAAAACGACTACTCGAAACGTGTGCTCAGAGTATACTTATTCTTGCTTAAAAAAGGGCTCTTAGCATTATGTCTCCTCATCTCATTAAAACAGGTGCACTGGGGCGAATGACTAGAGTCCAGTGGACAGTGTTACCTTGCATTCAGTTATCGCCTGTGTTCGAGAACTGGCAGGTCTTATTTATTTTCTGATTCTATCTCTATAGCTCTATAATAATTTTTACGGTTGTAATTTCAACTTTCACTGCACGCATATCAAGTCCAAGGCTGGTTACTGGGATACTGACTATAGCAAATTATTTTCCGCTTTCATCGGAACCAGTTTTTGAAACATTAAGAATCGAAAATTAAATTAACACTCTAATACTGCCACGTTTCTACGTACGGTCGATATCGGGCAATTTTAATCATATTTCATTGTCTACTTAAAGACCTTACACACGAATCGTACGGCAATTAATCCTCGTCTTCCGATATTATAGAACCTCACTAAGTCGCCATCTTTTTAACTGAGTCATTCATATAACCACCTTTGTGAAAATTATTTGTATAACTACCACTCTGACAATAGAACAGGAAAGTTGAACACCATTAATACCAAGGATGTGACCCTGAGCTACTTTCATCCACCTCTCATCTTCACAACACATCTCCCTAAAATCCGCCCTGCGGCATGTTTCTCCACCAAAATTCTTTGTGTAATTTCCTTTATATGGCACAAGAGGTCTTGTCGCCCAACCACACACCAAACTCATTGTTTAATTCGTGCTCAATGCACAGTCCATGTGCAATCTTGTATGTGAGTATTATCTGTATAAGCGCAGAGCCCATAATTCTTTAAACTTCACTCCTGTTTCGTGTTCCAGAATTCCCTGGTTCAAATCTCTGTCCGGAGACCGGCTATCCTGACTGATATTTTTAATGGTTTTCCTCAATCCTTCCAGGCAAATGTCGGGATGCGCCTTGAATTAGGCAACTTCCGCTTCCTTCAAAATCCTTTCAAATTCTATCATTAGACGCTATAGAGTCTGAGCTATTAACAACATCGTTAAATAACCCAGAAGTAGATAAATAAACATTAAATTTCCGTTTAACACAGCGTATCAGCTACAAAATAAATTTCTCGGTTTAAATATTTGTCAGCTTGTCATAATTTACGTTTATTTGGTGGTCATATATTTTAATATATGTTCCCTCTGTACAACTTCCATGCGAACTTAGATTCTCCTCCCACAAATAAAACAAACGATGTGCACTTAAAATCGGTTAATTTTTCGTTAACCACTGCACACATGCAATATAACATCTTTATCAGTAATAAACAACATCCCTAGTCAACTCGTAAAGTATACACACACACAGTACACAGAAGGATTCTGAGAACCATTAGCATACCCATAAAGCCATCTCCCGAAGTATTACAACTTTACGAATGCATCGCCTGTACATGAATCTGCTACTCAGAAATGCGTAATCATTTACAATGACGGCTACGGATGGCAAGGGAAATGTTTATAACGATGACCCTTAGTGGAAACGTAGGGTGAGTCGTTCTTAATTTCAAATAAAGTTTATGTGTGTTGGCGCAAACCGAGGTAGAGTAGAATCGACTCTTGTAATGTTGTACAAAGCAACCATTTCACCGAATAAAACGTGGTATCTCGTTTATAAATCGATTATACCTTGTTCTCGACATATTACTAAACAGCGTTCAAAGCACCGATTTCTGGATCCTGCAATTTTAAGTTTGCATCTACCTACAACCCAAAAGACCAACATCGATATATTGACCGCCGTGAGAACCTAAAATCTCATATAGGTCTAATAAGACATTCTTATGATAAATTGAATAAAACAAAGATTCATGCAAAGTTAAAAGTGTTTTAAATGATCTGCTGAGAAGGTAACCAGACTTTGAGGAGAAATTAACATAGAAAATTACACAATGAGAAGCTTAATAATTTTTACTCTACGTCTTATATAGTTATGATGGTTAAATCAAAACGATGAGATGAACGGAATAAGTTATAAAGTTTAGTAATTCGTAAACCGGTTAAGTACAAAACCTCCAGGGAAGAGACAGCTTACATGATAGTATAATATTAAAATGAACACCGGAGAAATAAAGTATGGCGGTGTTCACTAGATTCGACTAGCGAAGAGTCTGGCTATTGGCGGGCTGTTTTTAATACTATTACAAGTCTTCTGTTTCCACAAAACAGAAACATTTCTTGACCGGCTAAGTAATGTTTCCTTAAAGGAGAAACTTATGTATCGCGAAATTGTTATAATGAAGCTTAAGCCATACTGGCGAGCGAAGTTTCCTTGTTTATATGATGCTTGTTCTCTTTTATCAAGTACTCTGACAGCTGGCAAAGTAAGACGTTAAATGGACGACAGCCAGACAAACCCTCGTGAAGACACATATAACAGCTTGGTTACCTACGACACGAACCCAGTCATCAATCATTGTTCAGGCTGTACGAGACAATACAGACTGCATGTCATCCCTAATAGGTCTCCAGGAGAAGCTTTTATTATTTATGAACTCCATTCAAGTGTTATCTAATGAACGGAAACAAAGAAATTTCATGCAGATATATAATCCTTCAATTTATCACACAGTTAATTCTGAGATTAATTTGTGTGTTAAAACAAACAAATTTAAGCTCCGGCCGTTTTACCTCAGGTGCTCATTAGTTAGTTGAATGGACACCAAGGCAGATCTTGGCGTGTTGGCAAGAAGAAATTCGGTTCCAAAAGTTACCAAATACCATTACTAATTGCAACATTTAAATTTAAGAATATTAACGTATTACCATGTGTAACAGCCAGATCTATGTTCACTGTAGTTATCATCACCATAAAAATTAGGCTGGCGCAGAATATGAGCCACGATTTGTGCACTTTATTTAAGTAGTAAATCACAAAATTAAATTAAATTTACTCGTGAGCTTGTACGAGCAGAAACAAATGAGGAAGGATAAGCCAAATCAAAGTGAAAGTGCACAGCTAGTAACAATGTAATGTTGTAATAATTAGCGATCTTGTAAGGCCCTCCTACTCGCTAATTAACCAAACCAGTAATCTTCAGAGTCTGCCACCTAATTACAGACCATATATGGCACCGCCTACCAGCTACCTAGCCTACAAAGCAGCAATGTTTGTTTGTACACAGTTCCCCACAAAACCCATTTAGTATTCTGAATTTAAAAATGCTCATTAATTTGTGATTTTAGGGAGATAGTACAATTACAGAGTTAATTTAAAACTGCAGATCGTATTAACGGACCAGTAGAAATCTACAGAGAACATTTCTTGTAATGCTATTTCTAGAACTTGCTTTTAAAATAATACGTGTTCGTATAGTATCCATAAAACTTTTAATATTCTTGGTGGTGTCTAACATTTTAATTAGAACGAATTTGACGGGAATGCCACGGTATAGCACGTTCGTTTCGTATTCAGAAAATCCCGGATTCAGATTTCGATATGATGGCCACTTATTATGACCCTTCGCGGCTTATCTTAGTCTTTCCAGAGAAGCTGTTAAAGAGATAAAACAGACCACGACCACTTCCTTGCACGTGCTTTCCAGATACGTATCATCACTCTCCGCTTCGACGTTATAAATTCGGCACAGATGAAAAAACGTAGTTAATGAAATCGACACAAACATTCCTTCCGAAATTTCTGACAACAGGCCTTCGGTTAAAACTTTAAGAACTCCAAGTATTTCACTGTTGTTCCATGCACAAGCCGTTCATATTACTCGTTCCCAATACAACAAAACTATAACAACGCCGAAGTCAGCCATTCGACAAGATCCCGAACCAGTTCTATCTGCCTGCCTTCCTCACACCCGCGTCTCTTAAATCACTCGCTAGGCCAACCCATCCCCTCTTTGATCGCAAGAAGGTGCTGCGAGTGTCTCCAGCACAGTTTTGGTAGTTACCTGTAAGTCACGGGAAAGTTAAATTACATTAAATCCATGCTCATACACGACTGTGTATCTAGTTTGTCCACATTAATAACAGGTGAGCAAGTCTATAATAAATTTTGTTTGGAGACGACAATATTGCTTACCAAAGGTATCGTTTAGTAAAATAAAGTCTGAGAAAATGTTATAATCACCATGTAAATACGATATTCTGCGATCAAAATATATCTCTTTCTGGAAAAAAATTGGCATTTTTGTCTGGATTTATTCGGTGCCTCATACGACCACTGAAAGAAACCACTTCGAAGACCTACGTGTAGATGGGTCAATAATATTAAAAGTGTATGGGAGATAATGTGGATTCGATTATTGTGTCTCAAGATAGAAACCAATGGCGGATTTTTGTGAACACGGCAATTAAATTTTTGTTCCATAAAAGACGAGGAATAGACTAGCTGGGCGACTATTTGGTTATCAAGAATGACCCTACTCCGCGGAGTTAGTTAAACTAGCATGAAAACAGAACATCCGGGGAATGATACAATTTCAATTAACTGTTTCGTCCATAAAGGCAAAATGACTTACGCACAGACAGACAAGATTAAGATACGTATGACCTCAGAAGCTTTATGAAAAATAAGGAACAAACCCACATAGCGCCATGTCAAGTCAAATCTACAATTTTCAAAACAGTGTAACTTGGAACGTAGAAATATACGAAAAATAAGCCGACCTGACAGAGCCTGTAACTCATCACGCAACACTACGCATGTAGCACGTGATTAGATTTCGGAGTATAAGATCATAAATCGGGACATTTTGTGAAGTATCAAGTGAAAAACACGATAAGCCTGAGCTGTACTTCGCGCACTAAAGGCAGGTGCGAAGGTCGTTGCTTCTTTCGAGTCTAAGAGTGCATGATCTCATACAATATGTCTGCTAAGGGATGATGAACACAAGACTATAGTGTGTTCAACAATTTAGTTCTCCGCAACTGGCTGAAGAAGGAGCTACTGAGACACACCCGTGTTTAAATAAGCGTGGGTAATTTAACCAATTAATTCTTGATAACATATTTATTTCCTTTACTGATTAATGACTTCACAAGCTATTACATCATTAACATAAAAAGCAGGTCAACGAAGTCCAGACATTCTAGTAAATTTGTGTTTATTTAAAGATGCTGTCAGTAATTGTCGAATGATCAGACAATTTAGGAACGAGAAAAGGTATGGAAGGAGTCTGTCGCGGTCTAATTTAAAGTATTCTCTCATCTTGAGGAATTTAGGAAAATCTATGCCGGCGACTTTCGGTTTACATTGGGGAGTATTTTGACCCAACGGGTACGTGCAGTTGTGATTTGAGGTTTCCACTGCGATTAAGAAGTCGGTTGTTGTATTCATGAAAAGAAAACACAACGTCTCAGCTAGTACATTAAAACAGTTTCCACTGAGGTGTTACCGCTCCTCCTTTGTATCTGGGGAAGTCCCAGATTCAAACATTAGTCTGAAGTCCTGTTATCCCTGCTTTCCCCACCCTATTCAAAATTAAAATTGTGGTGTAGTAGCACCTTTAATTATGCCACGACCAATTCCTTCCACATTACTTCCAATTCATTACTCAGTAATCACCCTTATCATTCGATCCTGTGAACTAAGCAACTGAATCCCTTGTTAAATAAGGAAGATTTGAAACTTCCACGGCGACTGAACGCAGGGAAGTCTTCTCGGGCGAGAGCAGTCGTTTGAGAACGGCGTTGTAATCGGACGAATGTCTGCCTCTGTCCGCCAAACGTTGCGTTGCAACACCCAACAAGAATTCGTTGCGTTGTTAAATGAACAATAATAAATTAAAATAAACTGGTTTATGTTCCAGGAACTGGATTTTTGTGTCGTCGTATTTCGCTTTCGCTCGTTATTTCGTTTCTATGTTTCTTTCTGTACTTTTCTTTTGTTCCCATCTCCTGTATTCCTTCTACTCGTCCATTCTTTCATTCTTCTTCCGTTCTCTCTCTCTCTTTCTCAGGCCCTTATTTTTTCTTACTAACTCCTGATTGAAGGTGAAGCAAAATGGCGGCCAAACGAAAGATTTGTTCAGTTAGTGGTCACTCCAGCGCGTAAATTTCCAAACAGCTGTTTCTATTCTCGCTGCATAGTACATCACATACACCTGTTAGCAGACATAGGCCGAGGACAAGCCAAACTGAGTCTGTGATCGCTTAATAGCCTAAAAGTTAAACAGAGAAAGGCAAAAACTTTTCACATCACCTCTAAATTATATGAATAAAAAAATGAGGTCGAACAAAAAACTGTGATAGATTACTGCATAAGTAATGAGTCGATGAAAATAAAACTGTGACGTCACAAAATGGGACTGCTGATTCAACCAATTAGATTCAAATGTCACATTCACGAATAGTCCCCTCCACCCCACCTCACTTAGGCCACCTGTCACTATGTATATGTGTCGCTTTAACTTCTTTCTTCGGTAATGACAGGTGTGTATTGCTTGCCCTATGTGCTCATTCACTTTAGTGGAACGTGTTTTCTGATTTCGTGCAACACTGGAATAGGTCCTTAATACTGTCATTTGAGCTGAGAAAAAGAAGAGACCACAATTTATGACATAGGCATTTGCCCGAGGCTTTAGTTTCTCATTTAGCAACTAATTTATCTCACACGACATTTTACGAGTAGTTCATAAAATATTATCCTATTTAGGTCCACGTTGAAAGTTAGGCAGTTTCGTCAAGAGTAATTCCTACTACAAATAGACTCTGCCACTGAAAAGATTATTTTCGGGGTTCTTTTCTCAAAGGAAATAGACGTATAGTCACGTCCGCTTCTTTGGTTGAGCCGTCTACCCTACATTATTTGTTAAAGTAAAAAAGAAACTTGTATGACAATGATGTCTTCCTGAATTCAATGAACTATGGACTAGTGGAGCGACCTCGGTGACTACCAAGCTCAAATGTCCGCTCAGTCCTCTGTCCGTGATAGTTGTGCGTTCACTTAAGATGAGACAATGCCCAACGTCTTTGATTGCAGGTTCACGTAAATATGTACGAAACAAAATTTTTTAAGTACGCATACACAGTACTGTGTCAATTTTCACGAAAGAATTAAAAGCAACAATTTTCAAGACCGGTGCAAGTTTTGGCCATGTATTCTCCACCCTTCAGTTCTGTCAAAATCGAAACTTTGTAAATGCGATTTAAAACAGAATTGCACAGTGTCCTGGACCTCACACTAAGCTGTAGACTTCTCCATCGGCCGTCATCTTCATGCTTTTATTCAGTCGTTCAACATAAATCCTGCTCTACGGGCGCTGAAATGCAGATTCCTCGACCAGGAAGTTACTGTTTAAGAGGCAACCAGGCACAGAAGACAATGACTGCAATGCTCGTTTCCTATTGGTTATGCCCTTGGCTACATTCCCGGACTCAGACCACCTATTTTTCCTGAAGATGCTAAAGTTTTCCTCAGTCCCTCCAAACAAAACACAACGACCGCTTCTATGGACATTAATTCCAGTTCCCCCGTTCGACGCTAGGTAAATAATTCAATCGAAAAAACCTTATTAATACAAACAAAACAAAAGGCCTAGCGATAGTACACTGCTCTGCCTATGGGAAAGATGCTGTCGTCAGGCACTTAAGTATAATGAATTATTATTTCGTAACTAATATGCTGTTGGTTCCCTGAGGCCGGACCACATAATTTATTGGCCTAACTTCATGACCAGAAGAAACAGACTCTTATGTCATCAAATTAACCATCATGACAAGGTGGCGTCGCCAGGTCACCATCCTTCTCATGTGGATGTGGGAAGGGCAGATCCCGTTTCCTGTCAAGTTAATCTGAGTGTCGTGGGCGGAGCTGCGTCCCCCGTCTATTGTTGCACCCGGCTTACTGGAGCTATGCGACGTAACAAGAGTCATTGCCAAAATCTAACATCACTGTAGCACACAGGCCTTAGTGCTGACAGGACAACATAATGTAGGTTAGAATTTCAGCCATTCGAAGTAGGAAGCAATTTAAATGAAGTCCCTTTAGAGTATAAATGAAAAACAGAGTAATTTCAAATCATCATACGTTATATTACTGTGTGTTATAATTTATGTAGATGTCAACAGAAACAATTCCGTATTAAAAGACAAAATAAATAAATGAACAAGTACAGAAGGAAGAAACAAATACATTTAGAAATACAGAAAACGTATCGGCACTTGTTCCTTTTTCAGACACCTGATACATCGCGTATAAATTAAAAAAATGGGCATGTCGAAATCAAACCAGAGCAAACGCTTCCATGAAGAAAAGCAATGAACTACCCCCCGTGAACGTTCCTTACATTCACATAAAAACCTTCAGTAAATCGTAAACGTGACAGACACCTAGCTGGCACTCGCACTGCCATTTAACATCGAAGGAGAGAGCTTGCAGCCACGCGACGGGCTCCTTCTTTCTGTTCACAACAGTCCTCCGCTGGACCCCATAGTTAGCCAGTTCTATCCAGTCCACATCCCCACAAACTGTGTCTTTAAGATCAATTTTAATATTATAATGTAGTGTCTTTCACTGGTCTCCCTTCCCTTTCTCTTCTGTCCCCCATTCAGCTTCAGACGGTTAAATGTCGCATTTAAACAGAACTGCACGTCAGCTGTTTATTGATTCTACATGCAGTTGATGAACTAAGCATTAGACAGCTTAAAAGAGTAGTCGGCTGATGGAAAACGACAGGGCGTTGTACAGACTTTGAAGCAATCATTACCACGAGCTGACCCCCACCCTTTACAGATTGCCGCTGCACCCAGGCCGCCAACACACGCATGCACACACACTCACACATCATAAAGTACTTGCACCAGACGGACTCGTTACTTCGTTGACTAGTAGAGGCGTTGCTAGATACAACATCTTGACGACATGCTACAGAAGATCAAATAGAAAATGTTATAAGACTGCAAAAAACATGAAGTCGACCCTTGATGCCACCCCAAATATAAAATCCATCATTTGACTTGTGGAAAGGTACATGATTCGAATCTTGGCCCGGTTACGTGATATCCAGAGTCCTTTATGGCTTTCCTCAGTCTCTCCAAGAAAATCGTGAGTTAATACCTTCAAACAGACCACAATCTCCCCTTCTAAATTATTACCTATTCAACATTCATGATCGTGTTCCCGTTTTCATTTCAGATTATTTGCCTGCTATAATTGAAAGAGCTTTCTTAAAATCAATCAATCAATCAATCACGCTTTAAAGTTCGCCTTGTTCCCTGCATCGTTACTGTCATATCGACATTTATCGAATAAACTTCCATACGAATGATTCACCGTTCGAATTAGGATCGGAAAATGGCTATCGTAATTTAAAGTTGGGGCCCTCGAGGCCAGTGATGCGATGGAGTCTTGTAAGACGCAACTATCATTTCCAATTATTTACACTTAGTTATACTCACATTTATTTCGAAATTGCATTACATCCTTGGTTCAAGCAAGAGTGATAGCCAATGGCTAAAGGAAAATGAATCGACTGTACTGATAAAAGATAACATCGTGGTTGGTATTACTCCATCGCACTAGGGAGGTTTACAGTTAGGCCCAAAACTCATTATTTTGTCCAGATCCGGATTAAATAAAGATTTTCTACCCATACTACGCAAACAGTGATTAAAGAAATATAAAGGTGTTGTATATTGAATTGACGAAAAATTTTACGACTTTAATATGCCCTGCAAAGGAAATATCTGATCTGAAAAATTATAAGTGAATAAATAAACTGAAATATTATAGAATTACTAGAACTTAAATTTCAAGAACACTCGGGAAGATTGCCATGTTCTGCGGCCATCAGAGCTAAGTCTAATGAGAAAGTCTAAAGATCACCACACTTCTCCCAATCAAAAGCTAGAGACTCTGGGCTGTAATATCTCGACTCGAAACGGAATGTAAAGGCCCTTACCTCGAAAAAGAAGAAAAAAGGACAAATACTAAAAGACGACGGTCTTATATAAAACAGCGAGAAGGTTGTTCCACTGCTCCAGAAATGCTAATGTCCATGAGATGCAAATTTGCATTCTGCCCGGGCACGCTGACCAAGTTCAAAATGGCTCCAGGCACCCAACTTGTCCCTCCCCAACCTGTCGGTCGTGACTGTCGCGCGCGGACTAGCACACCGTGAGTTAAGTAGCTATTTGCTCTTATTAACTGAAAAAACTTGATATCTGTCGGCACATTCTCACTGCTTTGGGTACAATCACCATTCGTCCATTACAGAAAGGAATAACAATCTGTCTCGTAGAGTATTTTCAGATTTTAGATAAAATCTTTTATTTAAAACATGCCGGTTTTTGTCAATGTCCTCCACAGTGTTAGATATTTCCCTAAAAATAAAGACTAAGTATGCAAACACAGCTTCAGTTAAATGCAGAACTCCAAACTGCCCTTCTCATAATACTAGTAACTTATTTTTACTCTGCGTCGTTGCTCACGCCATGGAAGGCTTGTCGGTTACTTTATAATGTCTTCGGTTACAATTAAAGTTACCGTCTGTTGTTGTTTCTTCAGCCATTGTCTGCAAAGATGAAACGGTTACTGCTGCATCATCGCAATTTCATCGGCCACCTCACTTTATGAAGGTAATGACTTAAGTCTTCCTTGTGCTCGCAAATGACAGGCACGAATACGGAGCAGCACCTACTAGGTGACCAAGAAAAGTGTTCCCCATTCTAAGTAATGAAGTCACTGCCGATCAAAGTTGTTGTGCTGTCTAGGGATGGTACAGTATGAACCTCTCTCAACTCCAAGTCGGGGCATGCACTTTACTGTGTTATACTGTACAATGTATGAAGAAGGCTTGCGATGTTCTGAACCAGAACAATTAGGCCACACCTTCACAAACATATTTCTCTAACAGCGTAAGGTGTCGACATTCCACTTTGTTTTATACAGTTTTATTTTTCTAGTTTCGTCACCGTTAGTTCATACGTATCATTAAAGTACACGCATTTATGTTGTGAATGAAAGTTCAAGTGACTGCGTGTTTTACTTCCTATGCTGGGGTTCGATTCCCAAACAGGTAATTTCTTCAACTACCATGTCTACAGCAAATTTGGAGACAGTAAAATTTCATTCATTTTATGGCCTTGAACTAATTTATTTTGTATTTTCATCCATAGCTAATTAATTACATATTGGTGGATCTAAAGCCATTACAGATATGGTGATAAATAACATCTCAGAGGGAATCGAACCCCAGCTACTCTAAACGTAAGCAAGCAAGCCACCATCTGGTAATTACCCCTACTTTTATGAGACTAAAAATTACGTGTGAAGAAAGTGAAAAATAAAGCTGTGTATTAAAAAGACGCGGTGGAGTATCGACACCTTGTATTTCTGCTATATTGTCCACTGATCCACTACAGAATCGGAGCGGAATCGGAAGGTTTCGATCGACTCGGTCCCCTTATGAAATCTATTGTAATATTAAACTCAAAGTTATGGTGTCTTCCAAGTGACAGCCGTCCAAAAGTCTCCACTTAAATTTTGTATGCATTTATTTATTTCGTTTTACCTAATAATTTTATAATCTCTTCCGGGGCTAATCATGAATTCTGAAGTTCATACGGTGTTGTTAAGTAACCTACGAAGAACCTATACTGATTTTTAAATTATAATAATTTCTAACTGTTAAAATAATATTTTGAAACAATTATTATCCCGAGAGCGATCGACACCTTGGCATAAAAATGCATTGAATACCCAGTCGTCTTAGTTTCGGCTCTTCTGTTATTGAATACACAATTACATGCCTGGATAACGTGCGTCGACTTTAAACTTTCCTTTAAATAAGATAAAACGTTTGTCACTCATCGGAAACTCAGCTGAAATTCAGTGTTCCTTGCCGTTTTATACAAATAATCAATGTAAAAAAATTCGAACTGAACTAATTAAATTTTTTAAGACTTACAATATAAAACAGGCGCACAGAATTGTGTAGCGATTAAATTCGTATAAAAGTTATACCAATTTACAGAGTAAACTATTCTGACAGATATTTTCTATTTGCTTTGAAGGATGCCAGGAGCATTGTTATATTTTATTCTGGTCGTAAAATCGTTCTTGACACAATGGGAGACAAAGATCATTCCTGGATAATGGAATAACCTTGCTTACAAAAGACTGATTAAGTATAAGAGTAGCTCATGCCAGGAACTTTAAAACATTCCAGACCAGAACCCTGAAATCGGACCTGTGGCGCCACTGACTACCAAAAAAAGTAATTTAACAGCAAACAGAAGGAACACGTGAAAAGGAAAATAATACTTTAATGCAGCGAAACATTTAATATCTTGTAACGGATGCACGGTTCATAATATTTTGGAGCTGAATAACACGAGTAGTCAATTGAATTTCCACAATCTACAAACCAGCTACAATGAGGATGTTCGAAATCAGTTAGCTGAGGGAAATATGTGGGCTTTCGACACAGGATTTAACAGGGGGATGTTGGAAAAAGTTGCATAACGAGACACTACATGATTTTTACCCCTCGCATAATACTATCGGGCTATTAAATCCAGGAGGTTCACGTAGCAAGCTTTGGAAAGACAAGAAATGCATATGAAACTGTTATCGGAATATCTCACGAACAGAGGCCACTTACAGTACATGAGAGGATAACATGAAATTAACTGGATCTAAGAGACACGAGGATGCCGATATGGGCTGTATTCAAAATGGCTTAAGATGGAATCCAATGGCGGGATTTTGTATAAAATGGTAACGGATCTTATAATTACACAAAATAACGAAATTCATTTACCATTTGAGCAACTGTTAATTTTTCACAAATTATCCCTCACAGTGGAGCTCGTCATTTATAAACTAGTAATCGCTGAAGTATCCGCAAAGCAAAATATAACATTTGAAACAATAATCTTGTTTTTGTTGAGTATTATTTGATCATTCTGCATCATCCAGTCTAGTTTCCTAAATAACGAAACCGAATAAATCCCACCTATGAAAAGAAAAAAATGAATTGTATGTGTAAAATAATAATGTTGCCTTTTATTTTATATGTTTTGCATAATGAGTGGGCAAAGCAGCACATTCCTACCTAGTGGTAATGACAAATACTCTGCAGTTAATGGCTGAAATCCAAGTATCCCAACCCGTATTACCTCAGTCAACGACTGGGACTAGTCGTTGACTGCGGTAATACGACTAAAAAGCAATTATATTTTACCAGTCGTCGTCGCAGTGAATGACTCGACAAGGTTGTCAATAGTGTGTGTCTTAGTAACAAGTCTTGAACGAGTGTCTCCACTTTGTCTGGTATGACTCCGTGGAGGAAGTGGTATGCTAATTCTGAATATGAAACAGAGGGTCAGTGTCTGAACCGGCCTGTCCGCGGTAGCCTGGGTCCAACAGGGGTGAAACAAGTTGCGAACGATTCGCCCCAGGTTGTGCGAACTCTGTCGCCAGCCATGTTCCCAACACAGGCGGAAAAATAAGTACTTCCTGTCACTGACAGAGGAGCAGCTCTGTAACAGGAGAGTTCACGGTAAGAGCGAAATACATTGCGCCATTTATTTCTGTTAGATTTCGAAACACTTTATTGTAGCCCATAGCTGCGCCAATTTCATCAAAATAATACTTAAGAAATTAACTCGTACGTCAAAGAAAACACAAAGCATTTCCATCAAAGAACTCATACGATTTATGCTGTTTATGAGAAATACTCGCTCTTTATTCCGGGTACCGGGGTCCTTTCCTGGGGGTAAAGCCGGCCGGGGCGTGATGCTGACCACTCACCCCCATCTAGTGCCGAGGTCAAGGAAGAGAGGAGCTATACCTCCACTCCCCCAAACGCCTACATGGCGTATAGTGGGACAAACTTTACTTTACTTTACTTTATTCCGGTAGACATTCTTCGCCTTAAAAATGTTCAGCTGTCATATTGCATTTTACGGAAAAATCACAAAGTACTCCACAACCGTTTAAAGTACAACGGTAACTTACACGCACCACCTACTTTAATATTCATATTTTTCCATACAGTATATTTATGAGTTTCATGTGATTCTCACAATAAAATCTATCATCCCACTAAATAGTATTAACCACTTTATCTTTGTAAATGGAGACGCGTTGTGTTCTGTGGAAGAAAACAAATTCTAGTAGCGGAACTTCGTAAGTCGAAGGCTTAATTGCATTATTTATGCAAGTAAGGAAACATAAGATCAACAGTTGTCAGAAGAAACACATACAAATGCCGCTTTCATTATCATGCTCTGATAAGTGTCTAAGGATCTCGACTACCGTTGCCGGCCACAACATACCCTGTTGTGTTGCAATATGTGGAAGAGAGACCTGATTTCTCTTCTCTGCACAGAATATGAACCTGTCAGAACACACGTTGGATGTAGGTTGCTTCACGTGGTGAAAACATTAGTTGTCCTTAATTCATCTACACGTTTTGAAAGTGTTAGCGTTACTTCTGCTTGCTTGAGGTTATCAGTATGGAATTCTTGCAAGTGTTTAATGAATTGCAATAATAATAATAACAATGAAAACGCGTCACCAGGAGTGACCAGCAATTTGCGATGCCATGCACGGCCCATTCATGAGATCCCGTTATTTAATAATGTCGTTTTAACTTCAGAGGACATTTATCTTTCAATGAAATGGAAAAATTAAAAGAAATGGAAATCAGGTAAGGATTTGGATTACGGTCTGGTCTGTTTCTGGGCCCTATCCGTCATGTACCAGAAGGAACTGAAGCAAATCACGAAAGAGTCAGCTGTGATCTATTTCAAGGCATTTGGCCGAAGAGATGAGAATTCAACAAGAAACATCTGGATGTTTGACTCCGAGAGCTACCGAATACGAAATACTATTGCTGACAACCCGATCCCTTTATTCAGCATCAATTCTTTAGTAACCTAACACGCTCTGTCGCTCGTAACATCGTATCAGCTTACCTTTGCTGAACCAAGCCCGCCACACCACATCTGCCGACGAATATTACTGCAGGTGGTTTTCATATGTTAGGCCAAAACTGCTGCAGCTATTGAGCCATTTGGCAAGCCGTTCCCGCCAAATGACGAGTTAGGAAAAAGCGGAGTGAATGCACCAGTGGATATTGACAAAAAGAAGAACCAGTCTGCTTCACCTATTGCTAAATGCCTTCAGGGTACAAAAGTCTGCAGACCTTTAACAGGTGTAAACTCAACGTGTTGAGATATTTTCGATCAAGTACGAGACGGTTGTGAATACGTCAATTATGTGAATGTAATCCCTAGTAATGACCATACTACGCACAATCATATATTATACGACGACATTCAGTTAATGGCTCATTGGTTCGCTTATCTGAGAAAGTGAATATGCCGGAACTCCTGGCATTGTGAATTTCTTTCACAATCTGGACCACTGTATTTGTCGATATGTAGGAAGGTACTGTACTGAGACCAAAATAAAAGCCTAATTTTAGAGTCTAATCCACGTTTTATGCTACAGAGTTCCAGGAAATATGGGTCCTTAGAATGTGATCTACGAACATTCTGAAAGCCAGCGAGACGGGCTGAATTTGCTGGTCCAGCAAAGCAGCAGGTGCGCTACTGTTAGATGGTAATGAAGTAGTCACGAGAGGTGTAACTCACGTCAGAATTTCTCACGATGAGCAGCCATATGCTATGCTTACACAGCTAGTGTTGCCTCGTATACTTTAATCAACGTCAACCTCAGTGAGAAGTTTCTACTTTACACCCACCTACAGATTGTTTGTTGCCACACATAGAAAATTAATAACGAAAATTTAACAACAAAGAGTCCTCCTTGAAATATATATAGTTGCGCAGCTGGTCAAGAACATTCTCATTTTTATAGAACCCGAATGTTGAACGCCGTGTTAACAAAAGCCCGTCATTGGACTGTGATCTGGCCCACTTGAATTTAATCCACACCCTCACACTCTGTTTCTGTAAGTTATTGCATGGAACAGACACACCTCCCTAAAGAACTAATAGTTGCTCAGCCAGGAAATATACTCCCCATTATTAATTTTATAGTTCACATAAAATCAAGATTCAATTAGAATTTAAGGTTTTCACAACAGCGATTAAAAAGACGGCTGTCTTCTGGGTTGCAACGAAGTATAGTCTGGTAGACTTTTACCAACGTTACAGAGGTATTTTCTGCCTCCATCATCACATGATGGAGACAGCAAGAAAACAAACCAGAAGAGAGCCATTTTCGAAAGTTAAAAAGACCTACTCATTTTAAAGACATGTAAGATAAATTTTGCTGCCGATCACATAAGTGACGGAGAAATTTTCATATTTTGTAGAGTGACACAGAAAACAACTTTACCTCTCAAAACTAATGAAGCAATACTGCATGTCACTAATTTTTCGAACTACTATTTCTAATGAAAAATCTAATGCAAATGCAAGAGGTACAACATTCCACGGAAAGGCAGCAACAAAGAGAAAAATTGGGTTGGATGACAAACCAATTAAACAAATCGGTACCTTTAAATACTTATGATATATTCTTAATCCTCATTATTTTAATGATATTATATAAAAATAAGTAACAACATAGTCAAATTTAACCAACTAAAATTAAATTCTTAATGACTGTAGTAGGTTACAGGAGATCCGACCATATCAGAAACCCGCGATGAGACAAGAACAAAACATGTTTACCATTTCAGACAAAATAGTTTAATATAAAACAAATTCCACCATCACATGGAAAAATGGATTTAAAAAAAATTGATGACTGTTCTACCAGTACACACAAAGGAAGTGAACAAGAGGTAGACCGTGAAACGATGGAAGGGCGAATTATATATTGAACTCTGCAGCAAGAAAAGCGCAATGAAACCAGTCCTTGATGATGATGATTCAATTGTCAAATAATGATCACATAAAAACAACTAACCCACGTGTTATTTCACTTTTTCGCAATAAACGTATTAAGGAACAAAGACACTTCTTGATCCGTATCCTATCCTTATGTCTCGTAGTACAAGTCTCGAAGAGGCTTCAGTCCCTTTCCAGCAAATAATACTAAATAAATAATAATAAATAATGAATATCCTGTGTTAACAATCAATCATAGCACAACGAAATATGCTACGTGGCAACCTCAGAGCCTTCAGATGCTTCCGAAAGAAGACGAAATGGATAGCAGACAATAATTTTATATAGTTCACTAGGAACTGATACTTTCGTCAACCCGGGATTTTAACATTTACGCCCACCCCAGTAACCAGCAAACGATTTCCTGATATCGAGAAATTTTCCGTACCAGGTTAAAAACGTTTGCAGTTCTGAGTTCTTGCAGACCAGATACTCAAAACTCTATTGGTTTGCTGGTTTATAGAGACAGAGGCTTTATGTAGAGTAATTGTTTATTTCTATAACTTAATGTTCCATCAATTCTCCACAGACTTCACTCAAACAGACGTAACGATCTGTAAATTGCCGAGAGATTTCACACAGACACACGCTGACTTTAAGCAGACGTGAAATCGCTATCTGTACGTCTTCAATGGGCCATTAATCAGGAGCGGTTGCTTCATCTTACGTCTTGCATCAGTCAACTACTGTGCACAAGAATTATAGCGGAGTACTTGAAAATTTCAACAATAAAAAAGCCTGTTGAACTAGAAACAATCTGTAGCGCCCCTCTTGGAAAATTCGTAGTTATTCAGCTGGTCGAATAAATGCTCTATTTCCATCGCACCACAATGTCGTCATCAAACTACATATAGTCTGCGAGTAGACCTAACCTGAATCAGGCTGTTTCAGTTAAAATTTCGCGCCCTGTTTCTAAAGCGTCAGTTGTAAAAAAGATAGTTAAAAAAATAAATATGTTTTTTGTTTGGTAAGAACCAGAACAGGGTGCTGACCTACAAACTTATTAAGACACACTGACGACATAATTGGTCCATGTTGTTTAACGACGGTATTTAAACTGTAGGGGTAATGTAACGACGAGTAAGAAATATGGTAATACACTGAGTCGAAATTCGAGATATAGACTGCTTATCTCATAATTATGATTTAGGGCTTTTCCACTACATTGAACTGTCTCAGTGCGCAACAATATCAAATATTTAGTTTCTTCACTGATTAAACCTGTAACGTCATCTCTCAACTTCGAAGCCCGAGTTTTCGTTATCAGTAAATTTTAAAAAGAGTAAATGTTTCAGACGCCACGTTCCTGGAAGAAACGGTTATATATTCTAATACGAATTGTCTTAGCGTGCTATCAAACATGTGGATCTTCGGGAGACAGAAAAACAGAAGACTGAGGAAAGTGACACAGTGGCAAGCTTCATGAATTGTGCTCTTCAGTGCAACAATGTTTGAGAAAGAATGAAGAAACACGAGCTTGTCGGAACTTGCACCAAACATGGTAGAGATGATAAATGTATTCAAAGTCGTGGTCGGAAAATGTAAAAGAACTTGACCACTTGAGACACGTAGGCGTAGATGGTGGGATAACATTAAAATGGATCTTAAATAAATAGCTCAAAATGTGATCGCAGTGAGAAACCTACTTGACCAGCTAAGTAATTACCAACTTGTTAAGTTAAGTCAAGTCGTACTACTGTGTCACTATCTCGCGCCTTTTTTTCTGCCACAAGGCTGCTGAGGCACCGTGATCGATCGGCAACTTCTCTGACACGCCTGTACTGCGGGACTACTCAAGTTGGGAGGAAGCGTATTTTAGCCTCGACGTGTTTTTCGAGCAATTGCGGATACAGACAGAAGGAAAAATAAACAATAACCCTCCACAACCACTCAATATGCCCGCTGAATCTTGCAAACTGCTGCAGACGTACTCAGCTCACATGAAATCCACTCTTCAATTAAAAATTACTGAAGAAATTGATAGCAACTGGTTGTCTCGTTGAATTTGTATCAGCACATTTCCATGTTCTCAAAGTAAAACAGGTGAACCTTCGACTGCAAAGCACGCATCAAGAGTCTGAAGCTCTAAACAGAATCCCAAACGAGATTCCTGCCAACGTAGTTTCGTATGTCTTTCTTTACAATTTCTTTAATGGGTCCTACCTCCAAAAGTAGACTGGACAAAGCTTCCAGTCTCCCGTCACTTTTCCCCGGGCACTCAGTGGGTAGGCGGATGTTTGGGCCCCAGAGCTGATCTGGTCGTTGTGAGGGACAGAAAAATCTCTGAACTTGCCGGAAATGTAAATCCAACCGTCTAGTACAGAAGCAATCACTATACTGACTCAGCTATCCAGACTTACTAAATCGAATTACATACACACAAGAAACTGTTTTGACCACCCATTCAGGCTGAAAGGGAATTAAAACACCTGTATAATTTCTAATATTATTATGCCCACGTGCCTGTCCTCCAAACAACAGATTTCACGAAACTTGGTACAATCGTCACGCCTCTATAAGCCACCCCATATCTGCCCTATTAATTCCCTACCATAAATAATACAACATGTTGGCCGTAAGAAGTGCCAAATGGGACTGGCGCCAGCACAACCACTTCCGTACTAAATATATTGTGTATATCATCATTCCAGAATTGATCATCCTTCATATGTACAAACAAATTAAATTTCAAAAGATGTGGTGTGTGTGAAGACCTGATACAATCATGAAAGTTCCATCAGCTTAACCGACCCTAAGTAGACAAGCGTGAAACAAAAGTAGCACAAAGGGATTAAATTACCTTCTTGCGATTTTAATGCACAGCAGACATTCATTTATTGAATACGTTCCACCCCGTTTTCATGAGTACGAGTTCTGTTTGTTGTAATCGTGTTTTTATATAAATAACGTCTAGTGGGACGTTTCGTTAGCAACAATCTTCTACACTTAATCTTGCAATTTTCTTTTCGTAATGATTCATGGCGAATCTGTAATGAAACTTAAAATTTACTGTAGTTCTAATTCGATTAATGGCATCGCATTAAAATTTAGATACAGTGTCTATTGCATAATAGGTATAAGCACTGAAGGGAGAAACTAAATTTAAATTGGCAAATTAAAACAGTTTCACAATGACTATCACAACTATTTATACAATGCGAGTAAAATTCTTTCTGGCCTGCTGGTAGTACAGTCCAGACGAAAACAGTTACGAGACATATTTTTATCGTTTACCTATAAAACTGTTTTGAGAGCGAAGAAGTCTGCAAATAATCGTTGCAAACGCATGCCGTTCTGTGAGCAAGTGGAACTAAAAATAATGAAAACAAAATAGAATCATGAGGCGAGCTTTCTCCCATTCAGTTATTACAGGCCGAATTAGCTAAGAGTTTTCCAGGCGTCTGGATGTACCGTGTAGAGCAGAAGTGGGTGTTATGCTTGCAATAAACATTTTACAGATAACGAACCGGTTATATCGTTTTGATACCGGTCTCTTTGACTTTACCTCTGAAAGTAGATGTGATCAGTCATGCTTAACACTTTAATATCTCAGAAGCATGATCCCGGAAAGTGAATTCAAAAGTAATTAACACCATGGAGTACATTCAGTCTTGACTAGCTTACAGTCGCTCAGCTGGTCAACAAAATCCATTCGTAAGAACTCGTCATGCTGTAGATAGATCGGAATGGAAACTCGTTAAGGAGGCCAAGGCCCTACAAAAAGGCTGTAGTGCCACGTGGTAGTAATAACGATGTAAACAGAAGCCACTGCTGCAACAATTGCATCGAAACACATTATTGCACATTGTTAACTCTGATATTATTGTCGCATTTGCTATTTCCTTAGTCGCCCTGCTGGAAACGCTCGCGATTAGCCAAAGTTCTTCAGGCCACGCCTTCGGAATTTTAGTGTATTCCACAGAGCAGAGCTTTCCAAACATGGATAACTTTGTTCTAGTTGATTCTACAAATTCCCGGTGTTAAGTGGACACAGCCTCTGTATAGAAATCTCAACTAAGTAAATAAATAAAAAGATTCTGTCAATTCGTTCGCGTGCAGACAGAAATATTAATTATGAGAAGGAATGGAAAAGGAAAAAGAGAAATCGCATACTTGAAATTTGTTGCACTGTTAACGGAAATAACTTTAAGGCCACGACGAAACCCCGTTAGCGTTAGCAAAATTTCCGTTCTTATATTACGACCGTTTACCATTTCCAGCAATGCGTCTTGTGCGCAGGAATGGTTTCACCTAGGTAGGGACGATGCTTGCGCTTGCGCAGGCCTCTGCCCTCAGTTAGCTTCTTTGGTTGGGTTGGTTGGTAAGGTAAGATCAATAACACTGCATACACAAAGGACCTAGGAGTGTACGTAAATGTCAATCTAATTTCGTAACCATAGAACTGGCTTCAAACTACCCAGTATCTGTGGAGGAATAAGAAAAACAGGAAAGTAATTTCATACTCCCAAAACATCTAACAACTGTTTAGTCCACACAACATGGAACTGGAACTGTGACTGTTACGTGTCGGACCGCGTTCCGCCGACGGACCTACCTACCTTGTCCTGAAAGAGCCTCCTAAATGTATCACGAGTGAATCGCGTAGCGCCGTCAGCTTTCAGAATATCAGAACACTGTTTCAGAAGGGAAGTCCTCAGTCTGTCACGAACACTCTCCTCTTCCATCGAGGACATCTTGAGGGAGGTGGTCGGTGTTGGCGGCAATGGTCTGTACACTTCGACACCCGTGGCGTTATTCATGTGGGGTTCTTCCATTTTCGCCCGCTTTTGGGGTGCGCGACCCCCCTTTCCGACGAGCTCCGTCATACAATGTCACATAAATAAAGAGGGATTCGTAAGGTGGATGTGTTTCCTCTGCAATAAGAACGTATACCTCGACAATTTAGAAAACTGATTGGTGTATTAGTATGTCTCTTAATAATATAAACGGTATTAACAAAAAAAACAAGAAAAGTGGAATTTTAATACCGGATTAACAGTTAAGATGACTTTCAATAAGATGACAAAAATATTTAACCCCTCTTTACACTTATTCACTCAAGATTAAGATAACTAGCATCGTTACACATGAATGAGTAACATAAGTAACTACTTAAAAAGAACCCAGTTACATGTAACAGTTCAACCGTGTTCAAATACTCTAATTACGTCATTACTACAGCAGAAATTTGATCTAATCTTCTTATGCTTAAAAATTAAATGCTTAACTGAAACAACCGAGTGTTTCCTTTTATAAATTAAAAGTAATCTAAAACTACAGATATGTTCCGAATGGATTAACACAATAATATTAATAAATTCGAAGCTTATCTTAAAAAACATTTAGTGGAATGTATGTAAATATATGAATTCTGTTAAGTAATCGCTTAATTTGCACTGAGTGTTTTTAGTTTCTCCAAATATGTAACAGGAGTTATTCTTAATGAACATAACGAACATGGTCGAAGTTTTCATTTGGACCAACTGTCGAGAATAGGCATATATATATATATATATAT
>NW_019060210.1:1808640-1824900 GCF_000696155.1 Zootermopsis nevadensis
CACACAGAAATGTTCAAGTTTTAGTGAAATATTTTGTGACAGAATGACTGTATGTACGTAATATGTTGAGAGATAAAATAACCTTAGTATCAATCCAAAACTGTGTAAATTGTGAAGCATTCTTAAATATGAAATGAACGAAGTACGTAACTTTTCGTATTTGAGATTATTTCATGTTTCGAAACTATAACGGATTACGTTGAATTATTAGATTAATAAGATTAAATAAAAATTAAGAGTTCTTTGACATTCATAACTATTTTACAATGCTAAAAATAATTTAATTATCCAAGCCGAAATGCAATAAGAGTCTACGTATAATATATTTTTAAAAAAACAGCAACCTGCTACCTTTAAATTTAGTTAGAATTAAATAACATATAGACAATACAATATAAATTCACAACAGACATAATTTTATGATTTAAATAAGTTCTGAAGAAAACACCGACGACATGGTACAGGATTTTAAAATGTAAAAAAATAAAAAATAAAGGAGCAAACCGAAATACGAAACGACGTAGACATTTTAAAGAAATGTATCAAATTTCTGACATGTGAAACAAGTCGACATTTTAACGCAAGACGGAAAAACCAATAAAAATCGATCTTCACGGAGCCATAACTGTGTTTACTACAACAATAATGACGATATGGCTTAACTTTTAATTTGTAACGAAGTTAATCCGTAACAAATCCAACAAGAATTGGGCCATGAAAAGACCTACTGTACAACAATATAAATATTTTAACAAGTTTTAGCGAAATACATTCATAATTTCATTTCTAAATTAGACGGTGTTATAAATAACTGAATCTATCTTCACAGAAGTCATAATTTGATTATGTCTAACATAAATCTGATCAGAATCTTTAACTCAGAAAAAAAAACACTAACATAAAATTTTAAACCGAAGCACAAATAAACTATTTTCACAGAACTGCACAATCCACCAAACGAAATCCCCAAACCACCTTGCAGACACTTGGAGCACACACTTCTCGGAGATCGAGGATTGTTGTTGTTGTTATTGGGAGGGGGTGTCACTCTCACTGCTCGTGGCACACGTTCGGCCGCGCGAGGCCGACACACACACTGAACTAACTGATCTGTGCGCGCGAGAGGTTGGCCACAACACAGCAGCGCCAACGGGGAAGCCACCTCCTAGGCAAGACAGGTGATCTGACCAGGAACACAGAAACCCTCATCACGATCAACGTCCTTGTACTTCGTACTCGGAAGTTTTCAGGTTTAAATCCCAACCGGAAGACTACCTATCCTCATACATTTTCACTCCTTCCAGGAATATGGACCTGCCGGATTTGTATTGCATGTAACAACACAGGATCTGCTTAGCGGCGAATATAAAAGCCTGATTAAGTGTGGTTATCAGCATTGTGTACCAGTAAAGCTACAGATTTTTACTCGGGTGAAAACCTATTCGAACACCAATCAATTTACCAGCTATCGTCACTGAACGATTTTCTAGTTTTCCTCAGTACCTGAATACAAATGACATTAACGCCACAAAAAATAAGCCAAAGTTTCACATGATCCCCATTTGTACATTTTTATAACATAGAAGAAAATTCATACAAAAATTTCTGACAAATTTATAGCCCCAAATCATCAAAAATTCCACCGAGACCTTTATTACTAAAATCTGCCCTTAGTCCAAATATTCTCTCGACACTCTCTCCCCAAACGCCCCCAATCTATGTTCTTCCATTGTAATGGCTGTTTCTTAGTTTACTATTTCACAATTCACAATTTCTCAATAAATTTAAAAAGAACTGCAAAACTGCAGTCCTTGGATACGAACATAATGTAGTAACTAACAGATAAATAAGAAGATACAGTTGTTACATCACCGAACCTGGATGAAACTGCGTGGGTGAGAATTATTACTTAAAAACAACTACTACAAAGGCATCTTCATGTTACAAAACACAACGAATCAAATATCTGCAGAGAAACAGCGTATTATGTTAGATTCTATATTTAGATATTTGTTAGAAATATCGCTAATAACAGCGTTGTAGCCACGACTGCATATCCGAGTACTTACGTATTGTGCTTAAGTGTGAGTTTGTACGTCCTTGCCGAGGTAAAACCTTGAAAAGGAAAACGTGAAAGGAAAAGAGGGCCTACCCATGGAATTTATCAGTGGTTGTACACTGTGCAGAGGACAAAAATCAAAATATACAACGGAGTTCTGTGTGTGTGTGTGTGGGGGGGGGGCTACTCTTCAATTTAAAGGCTAATACGCAAAAGACGAAAAAGAAAATCTATACTTACCTTAACAAAGAAGCAGGAAATTGACTTGAATAATAATTAGTAACGCATCATTACTCCTCAATGGTTTAACACAGAGCACATTGATTACACTAAAGTGGAATCCTTGCACAAGATTCGCTTCAAGTAATATTTCGCGTACACATGTTTCTTCCTCAACAAACTATCATTTTCTTTGATGTGATGCTAAGAGAGACCGCGACGTCCCCTACCGTGACATGTGTGTTTCGTGAGCCTAGAAGATGCAGCCATTCAATTTGGCGCAAAATTTAAAGCTGTTACTTTCACTACCTGATTATAATCATTGTATCTCATAGCAAAATGCTACTGATTTCACTAATCGAATAGCGATGGTTTTAACACCTCATCTAATAAGAATAAACTGCAACTACCTAAAATCACTGACCTCAATTTGTCGATGTAGATTTTAAATCCATTGTGAACAAAATGCGACTATTAAACCTAACAGAACAAATGTTGTGATCCAGTAGTTAGTACTCTTGCATCTTATTCAGGATGTCCCGGGTCTATATCTCGACCCGGAAATAGGCCATCTTGCTGTTTAGGGAACAAACAGCTGCTTACGCTGAGAATCATACGAAACCCGTAACTACGCAATGATGTTAAAGCATATAATACGTATAGCTACCACTGGGCTTTAAAAGATTAAATTAGGCCACGACCGCATCCTTGTATATCCTTTCCAACTAAATATTCACTACCCAGCCTGTCATTCGACGCTGTATATTGTGGAAAACTGCCGGCCGCTGTGGCAACGCGGTCTGAGGCATGGACCTCGTGAGCCTGGCCGCTGGGACCGTGGGCTCGAGTCCCACTCAAGGCGTCTTTCTGTGTTTGCATAGGTAGAGGCCTTGCGTCGGGCTGATCACTCATCCAAGGAGTCCTACCATTGTACAAATAGATCAAAATGAAAAAATAAAAACCTCGACACCTACGGGTAAAAGTGAATGAGAGAAAGAAAAACAATGTTGTGAAAAACAGAAGTCGTTAAATAAACAATAAAAGTAATGAAATACATTAACCTTACAGCCTCCATCAAGATGGCATAAACGCTGCATTTGGCCGGAAGGAAATGTCAGCGCATATTCCCAAAGTCATATTTCATCTTTCGTGGACATCTGCAGAGGAGAAAATTCTGCCAACTGTTTGAATCATAATATTAAAACGATTTTATCCGTTCTACAAAAAATCCTTTCAGCATAGCGTATTTATGGTTATTTAGTTTAAATACGAATTCGTTTTATTTTCACCCTATTCGATTCACAAGTCAGCAAAATGTTTTCAGCAAACAGAAGGGGAAAAATGCATGTAACTCTTACCTTAGAAATTCCTTTCAAAAGAAAGACAGACCTGCGAGTGACAGTGTGTTCCCACAGACACCTTTTCAGAATACTGCGTTAGGAGCACATGACAGACTGGCATGCACTTACGATTCACACAGGCCGAGTGGCTCATGAAAACTGCTTCGATTGGCTTCTAAGCTGCTGACTAACTTGGCTACTGTTGCGAATTCAGGGGCCTACAATTCCTCCTACCGCTATTATTTCTTGTATCTGTTAGATAATTTAAAGAAACAAGCACATGAGACTTTTTGACGGCTTACATAAAATTTAAATGTTTGTGTATGTAAGGAAATCGTAAAACTAGAAGAAAAGCAGTGGTATTATCACAACATGAGGCCACAAGTAATGCACCTCCACCTTACGAACAAACTAACAGTGTAAACGCATCAAGATAAAGATGGCTGCCTTCTGGGTTCTTGCGCCGTGTAGTTCCGTAAGGGAACTACATATGACATCATGGAAAAGTGGACAAGAACTACTGGCTAGGAATGGGTTTTCTAGTGAAAATAGATCTTCAGCGGGCAGTTAGAAAAGTAGAATTTGTTAATAATAAGCTGTTATATATGCTTTATCATAAAAAGAATTCTACATACAAAAATATCCTGAAATGAAAACACCAACCAAATATGGAAGCACTTGTAGTACAAATACGAGTTTTTACTTGATATATTTAAGAAATGTAACAAAGGTAGTCAGCATTACTAACGGTTAATGAGCCCGATTCTAAGCCTTAGATAACGTTTGCTTAGCGCTAAGATGTCTGTAATACGTCGGAGACTGGTTTGAACGTGATGAGACTTGGCCAGTTACCTGCGTCTGTCTTTACTACAGATAAGGCGAAATGCGCGCATAAGAACAAAAAAGACCAGAAGACTTCTACGTCGTCCTGGTTACTTAAAAGTGAAACAAGTCAAAACGTTTCAGCGCAAAAGACTCTGGCGGGTTTCATAATTATACGTCTAAATCTGTGGCGTGTCTCTGCGACTGTATGCGTGTATGACACCTTACTTACATCAAATGAAAATTATTATATTTTATTCTGGGTATTTTTACAATACCCTTTGGCCACACGACAAAAATAAAACAAAACAGCAACAGTTTGAATAGAAACAGCACTATAACAGAACTCCTAAGCGTCAATAAGATGACCTTAATAAAACAGACTCCATGAGATATTCTAAGTTGCAAGGATGTGAATTCGACTGGACATTCTCGGTGTACTGCATGAAGCAGACTGTTGCAGAGAAGATAATAATAAGCTAAGTTCATAAAAATTGAAAATTTCTTGCTGTAATGATTATTACAGAAATATCTTAGATTAATTCATTCAGGGCCACAGATTAAATGGGTGGATTAAATTATTTTTAAAAACACACCTTTTATATTGAAAGCAAAAAATATTCAGACAAAAAAGTTTTTCAAAACACGTTAGAGAAGAAACATGTGTAATGGTTTTACTTCCAGACCTGGTGGGGTTATTTCGAAGTGAGTAGTAGAATCTCTCAAGAAAAAATCTACACTTAAGGCACTGATAAATAAGTATAATTTATTCACGCTAGATGGCCATAGTCTGCAGAAATACCAAGACACACAAAAATATAACTGTCACACAGCTTTTACACAGCAAATTGAATCACCATCAGTGCCGCGGAAACAGCCTTCAGATACAAGGGTGGGTGGACCACAGACAACACGTACGTGATAGTGAAAAGAAAAATCCCTACCTCCAATCAGCGTCGAAAAGTGGCCTTCATGCCCTTGTTGCACGAGGGACGAGGCGACTAAAGTAATTAGCTACCCATCAGATCAGCAGCGAGTCGTTTCTTGTGGAAACGCTTAGTACTCCTCGTCCGTTCCGATTTTATTTCTAAGACACTCTCATTAATGTTGATGAGGAGGGACATTGCTTCACAAACCTTATTTAGAGCCTTACATGTATCTTTCTCGCATACTAGAAGTACCGAACCGTACAGACTTTACTAAGATATCACTTGCAGAATAAGAACATTTAAAGAAACGTAATTTATAAACTTTACACGCATTTCTACAAGTGGTATATTCTAGAACAATGAGTTTAAACTAAAATTAAAATATCACAGCATACTAATAAAATCTTTCTGGCACAGTTTAAATACATTCAGGGGTTAATAAATATTCCAATCTGCTCCTCCACGAAGACGAAATGAAGACAGAGGTATGAAATGCATTCAACCTAGCTGTTCAGCTTCAAAATAATGTTTTCCATACCATGAAATACGTTAAAACAACATAGGACCAAGCAAACAAAGCTGTTCCATAATTACGTCACCGAATTTTAACACATTTGAAAGGTATAAGGACTATTGACGTAAGTTTAGAAGTTGGGTAGTAGCTATGAGTGTTTATCTTGAGTAGATAAATTAAAATTCTTGACACAAAACTGAAAAACGACCGAGAATTTCAAATGGATCGGAGATGTTACAATTCAAGAACTATCCGAAGCATTTAATTGTATACCATAATTATTGCATTGTTTGCCAATTGCGCGAGAGAATGCAGAGAATACGGAATTTGATTCGTGATAAAGAAACGAATAGCTTAATAAAGCCTGAACAACGTTGGTCCACTCTTATTTGGTTTAAAAAGGTATAAATCGATCACATAACTAATTTATTATGGAAAGATGGTCGGAGCACACTGGTTAGCATTACTAAATCTTAATCTTGGCATCGCCGCTCATAGAGACGCAAGAAATAAGAAAAAACAAATTAAGTTAAGCAGATGACCGGAAGGTACCTCAATACATAAACTCACATTCCCCCTCCCCACATAATTGCCAACTCAGCATCTGGTCGTCTGCCGTTCAACGCTGCATAATACAAAATCACCTGCTCATCCGTATTAAGTTCGGTTAGGTTATTGAACCCCATGTGCAGACGACTACGCGAAATGATTAGGGGCTAAGGAGCTAGATTTGGGTGAGTTAGATTGGGTGGGTTAGGTAACGTTAAGTTAGATTAATCTACATTAGGTTAGGTTAGAGACGAGCATGCATGCAACGGTTAGGTTCTAAGATGGTAGATTCGGTTTTACATGTCTGAGAACAGAGCCCGAGTAACTATTACACACGACTGGTACCTGAGGATGACAAAATTTAGGTAGAAACGGTTATTATTTCTATACATATGAAGCAGTGGGTAAAAAACAGCTTTTCCTCTAGTTCCTTTTTCCGCGGAGAATTTGATTCACTACACGAGACAGTTAGTGACGTAATCACAAGCCCACGTCGTTTTACTTACCTTCTGTTGTGATGACTAAATGCTCGGTGCCTTCCACGTAAATCGTGAACTCCGATCACAATATCGCACACTATGTATCCAGCTATTCAAAACAAATATCCCCGCCTTATATTTGCCTTGTAGCTACTGCATACAACAAACTCCGAATACCTTAAGAAAGAGCGCTTAACATTGCGCCAGGTAAAACACGCTGACCTTCAGGATTCGACGCACAAGAAGAAGACCTTCAACAAATTATACAAGTCTCCTAAAAAAAACCTATTACAGTTGTCCCTTAGCAGTTCCTGTTTCTTGGACATCTTCTCAGTTATGTTTTGCCTAAATCTGTTGCTCCCTCTATAAGAATTATATAAGCTTTTAAAGTTTGAAAGTCGAAGCTAAATATTTTGTCACCATCAGCTGAACAAATGCCATTAAATACTTTATAATGCAACAAACAACTATAGACTATATTAACATTTTTGATATTTCATTTTAGAATAAATGTAAGAAAAATGTAAATTTCAATAAATAATTTTCGTGTACGCATCTTCTGTACTGCTCTGCCTAATGGAACTGAACATGCATCAGTAAAATGTGTGGTCAGTTTTTGCTAGCAATTTGGACAAGACGAATTAGGGAATTACGTAAACTCTGGTATTCTTTTAATTGTCCACAATAATCTTCAGTCGTCTTACAGAAAGCGTGAAACGTGAAAGAATATTTGATGAAGAGACTCTGCAGTAATCAAACGAAGACAGTCAAGAAAAGGAATGTAAAGAGGAGTGGAGGATTCCAAGGTGTGCGGGTTTTATTCTGGTGACCTTCGCCACTACAGCCGGTCTTGAGGACACTCAAGAGTGGGCCTTGTGAACAGCACGTTGGATACAATCTCGGAACAATCTAATGTAAGGCAGTCAAATTTGTTTGTGAAGGGTTCCTTAAGGTGAAGTAATTACTCGTGAAATCAGATTCCCACAATTCACCGCAAACGGAAAATCCTGATGCAGCTCTTAGATACTTGGCACGGTCCTTCGAAAGCTAAAATTCGCTCAGCTAGTCAAGACATTTGATCATCCTAATAATATTTTTTTGAAGAGCACTTATTACAAAAAGTCTCCACTGTGAAACTGTCTCCATCCTACGGTCACATCCTCTCTCAGAGGTCCAAATATTCTCTATGGGAGAAACGATGATTGATTCTTAAGTTATTCAACACATTTTTTTAAACTGGAGGAGTTTAGAAGGGTCGATAGAAATAAATTTTGAGTAAGCGGTAAGTTGTAAGCCGACAGTCGAGGCCTCGCTGGAGATACTATTCCGACATTATTTTGGAAAGACTGGTGAAAACCACAAGAAACCTGAGTTATGACAGCAGAGATTCAAACCGGATACCTCCAGAACACACATCTAGAACCGCAGAAATCTCTACACCAACAACCTAAATGCCCAAATTCGGGAGCATGAAATATCACTAAAGGGGTGTTTAAACTGTCCATCCAAGGTCAAGTTCCAAAGCTACAGATTAAAAAAACTCATCCTCAGTTGCTATAATGCAGCTGGATTACTTGTATTTGTCACGAGTTGCCTTCGTGACAAGAGTGGGTGTAGAACAACTACTAACTCACGATGAAATTAACATCAACTGATTTGAATAAAGAATAGAATTTGCAGTCGTGCATATTAAACCAGAAAAATCATCAGCAAAACTATATTTCACATCAGCTTTCTGCGGCCTCACTAATTTACGTCACCTGTACACGTAAATAGAATATACAGGTTCGGATGCGTCCCTTATAGCCTCTCCAGTCTCAATGCAAACCTCACCTGCAAGTACTTCTCGTAGACGAGGTTCTGGCCACCGAGTCACGACGGTATAGCCATATCTTCAGCATAGGAGGAAATGTCTACGCGTAAACCTATCAAGAGGCTTAAAGAATCTTATTACCAGAGCAATCATCGGCAGGTTAGTATCTTATGGGGAATTTACCGGTACTTTCAGATTAAAAAATGAAACTGGACGGCAACGGCATAAATCCTTTACTGCTAGATCATGATCATGATGATGTTGGCGATAAATAAAAATACGTCCAATGCTACAAAATTACAACAGCCATTATTAAATAAATCACTCCTCGAAGGAGTCCTACCAAATGTGTTAATAGATTAAGTAACCTCCAAAAGAGGCGACCAAGACCCATATTGGTTGTAGAGCCACAGACGATGATAATAATGAATATTAATTAAATATTAAATAAATTAGTATTAATTATTATCCTAGACCTATCTAAACCTGGAATCAATGGGAAGTGTGTGAACGTAATGAAATTAAAACCTCAGTAAATTATTTAAAACCAACGAATGCAGATAACGAAGAAACTAACAATTTATATGGGTAGTGGGTAAGCTACAGATTTAGAACACTTGGCGAACAAACACAAGTCGTAAACAACAGGGAAGGTTTTTGAAAACGTGCTTTCTAGTAGTGCACAGGATTGGTTTGGTCCGTGATTAGAATGAACCTTATCTTATGACTCTCGCTTTTCGCACACATTCTGACAGACATTATGAGTCAATGCGAGATCAAATTTTGTGATCTGAAAATGGAAGCATTGAGCTTTCATGTGAGCGGGTTCAAAGCTAGAAAATTAATGAGTAATATGCCTTATCCGTGTGTGATGATAAATTGTGTGTACTAAATCTTGTCAAAGATGAGACATACATAAAATGTTCTCAGCGTGGCGACACAGCGTGCGTGGCTTCTGCAAATAAGAAGAATACAATTACAAGGATTCGTGTAGCACGACCATACCGTAAGAAGTCGCCGCTGCACGCAAGACGCGACCAGTTTCCGCCTATGCAACGCAGCCGAAATGCCTCAACTCCGGGAGATCATAGATGATGTAGGATCTGTCTGGAAAAGGTGATCGTCACTCGGGTAATCGTGGAATGTTCTGCTTTCATGGAACTCGAAGGTCAATTATCTTCATCTGCTCACGAAGGTAGGCCAAAAGAAGATCTACTTCGGCCTCTAAAATACCAACATTAGATCGACTTCAGTTTTGTAAGATACATTTTTAATTTCTCGTCATCATTCACATCAATATTTCGCTTTGTTGGTGAAATTAGCCGCCCGCGTAAACACAGCATGAAACCGACTGGCCTAGAAGGATAAATACTCGTACAAGAAGAAAATAATTAACTCCGGTCCCAGGCGAGATTAAAATTACAATTTGAATTGAATACATTTCTGTGACGTTCTTTAGCCTATAATTCATTACGGTCAACATTTATCCTATTCATCAACGTAGCTGTTTAGCATACGCGATCGGGCTTGTGAGCCATCAATAATACGTACTTTCCCTGTATGAAGTTGTCGTACATGTCAGCCTCTGCTATTGGTTGTAAACTTTCACTTTAATTTGTTTTCTTCATTTATATGTTAAGTATATAATATTTTGTAGAAGAGGTTAAAAATTAAAATAATTTCACGTAATATCATTACATCCAAACTGGTTCTCGGATCTTCGTAATGGACACTCGATGTGGTTTCCTTGAGGTACGGACTCAATTTCCAAATATTATTTAAATGCACTGGGTGTTTCAAGGGGTTAAGACATGTTCTCCTATGTGTTTAAAAAACCTAAAAGATTCTCAATAGGTATTCTCTTATTAGGTCGAAAATGGAACCAAGGACCCCTTAAATATAAGTCAAGAGATTTCTGACAATTGAAGTGCGAATTTTTGACAAACTTGTTGAAGTCGATTTCACCATCTTGAGGGTTTCAGTACCAACAAAACATGACCCATCTTTAACTGTAAAAGCATGCTCTACACACAATAACAGTACACAGAAACTCGCCCATTTGCCACAGGGACAAACAAATTATCGGTCAAGCAGATGGTATTATTATTTACCGCTTTGATTCTTATCCCATTTTTATATCGGCTGGCTCGTTTGTGTGTTTAGGCCCCTGGCAAAACATATTCGATAAAATGTCGATCCTTTCATTTTAATAATGGGCGCTGTGAGGCATGTTACGAGCCCCTGCAATAATTACCATCACGATATTTCGCTGAATTCGCTTTGCTTATACTTAGTTCGCTTTCAGTTTTTCGCAGTTTTAATGGTCAATGCCCAACATCTATAAGTGACAACCTGGAGACAAACAGTCGTTTGTATTTGGAAGTCTTTCGTACCACAGTGAATCTGAGATTAGTGTATAAGATGGAGTCAATGACCAAACGAAATCTTCTTCAAGAAACAATGTATTATTCAAGGCCCTAGCACCTGTATGATATATGTAAAAACACATTCTCAAAATTGCGTTCCCGAGAACACAAGTGGGCTGTTAGAACTGGATAAGGTACACAAAGTCCAATATCAAATCAACTTTTCAGTTACTTCACGGTGCACTTTACACTGTCTGTGTTACTAAATAAACAAATAAACCAAGATATTCTCTAACGGAGTGTCATTTATACAGCGAGCAGGCTCGCCCCTTTTGATGACGCAAACCAAGTCATAATCCTTCAGTTTAAGACTAAAATATTCGTAATTATCGAAGTAGTTATTAATCATTTAAAAGTTAGTTCCATTAATTTGTATCTGCTCTCAAACATCTACTGAATAGTCAGCGACATTGAGCCCGCCACCGCCAGCCCGTCACGCGGGATGCGTGTACAAGGCGAAGAGATCGTGTTCCATCATGTTCTAGGACTTCCTATGATCTTTCACCAGCAGGTGCTAAGACTGGCCACAGCGAGCTTTGGCCTTTGCGGCGGACAAGAGGTGAATCAGCAATAACCACAGCGCTGCACAGTGAAATGAACTTACTTGAAATGTTTTGCAATAGAGTAATCAGACGGTGCAGTGCCGCATATCTTGTGTTCAGTCAATGAAATGGACGTCTTGGTGGTTGGCGTTTTGAAATTTTAAAGAATGTCAGCAACAAAATATTTGCATGGCAATAATAGAAAATATTATATGGTTCGTGAGTATGGTACTTTAAGAAGAAAATAGGTTACTTGCAGTGAGAATTAGATTTGGAGACAGTAGGCAAAATATCAATCAAATATAAGGGTAAACACCAGCTACGAGCTACCTTACTAACGGTCCTATTGGAACTTCAAGGTTCAAACTTTAAATACCTAAGTTAAAGTACGAATTCAGGATCGCAATTTAGTGCAATTTTGTTCACAATCAATGCCCCTAAGATTCACTTACATATTGTCTTCCCGTTTATGTATTCACTTGTAGGGAGATATTTTCACAAAAATTGCGTATGATTTCCCTTTTTCTGTGTCACAGCTGAATACTAAGTCCTAATTATTGTTACAATCTGTGTACACTGTGGATTGTCGAACATAAAAATGACTGTTAAGTGACGCATTGGGAAATCGGAGAAGACCAGTGCTCGTCGCGTTTTTAAGGGTTGTTTGAGGAGAGACTAAGAATAACCACGAAAATGTCAATCCCGATAACCGACGTCTGGCACCGAGATTCGAAACTGTTATTTTCCCAGAATAAGACCATATAATCATCTAATTTCACGCATTCGCAAAATACAAGGTAATGAGTATGAATAATGAAGTTCCTTGGGAATTAATTTCCTTCATCGAACCTGCTGTAGTTAATTTGTATTGTTAAAAACAAATACACTCAATAAAGTATTTTAAACACCTAAAATGCAATTTATTATTTGAGTAAAATATATTTAAAAATTGAAGAAAAAATAAATTTCATATACAAGCACAAAGAATTATCCAGCAAGCTACGTATTCCTTTGATTGATTTTAGGACAGCTATAAAACGAGGATTTGAGACTTCTAAGACAAAAAGGAGCTGTCAAAGTAAGGCTGTGAGGCTAGATCTGCAACTGAATAGTAACCAGGCAGTCCCGACGGAGTATACTGCAATGTGATCCATCATTCTCAGCTGTAGGGGACGTGACGACCTACTCAACAGGCATACAGATGAGTTGGTGTCCATGGTGATTCTGTAGACCGCCTCGAGCGTGGTCAGCAAACTCACTGCTGGGTGCAGTCTTGTTACACACAGGTGTCTGTGTAACAGACAGGTGAATTACGTTTACAGGTCGCTTTCAGAAAGAAGAAATGGCCTTATAGGGGCATGCCTATTTTATACCCATGCGTCTTCAATACGTTTTCTACAAATTATCAGATGTTGTTTAAGATTCTGAACAAAGGTCACTTAAATACTATCTCTAGGCCAGTTCATTAAATTTAAGTAGGACTTGTGAACACTGTAAATGTATAGCATGTAAGAGATTAGCAGTGCGTTCACAAGAAAATATAAATTGTCTGTCATTTGTTTATATTACTAGCTTATATCATCGCACAGAACTGAAGTTATGTCTTTTTTTCTTAATCTTGTTGATTCGTTAAGCAAAACCAAGACACACGTGTAGACCTGTAATGTAACCTCTAATAATACAACAGTTAACCTGCCATATGAACAGAAGGTCACATGGACTACAGACAACTCATGGATTTCGTGGCCAAGAAAAGTACCTCATTGCGCCTGGTATTTAAACTCTAGCTGTCCAGACTGTCGACTTAGAGACGGAGTAAACCCACTCACGTAATTACGAGAGTAATGGGAAAAATTACTTATCATTGATGAAGATTTGTCTCCTGTCATTATATATAGATTATATGTAGGTCTGCCTGGGATGGGAGAAACAATTAATGAATATTAAATTTTAATATGGAAACCTTTGGAGTCTAGCCATTGAAATACTGAGACAGGGATGGTTGGATAGTAGACTATTAAAACGCATGGTGGAGGAATATAATTTTGTGACGCGGGTTTCATTCAGGTGATCTGTGATGAAAATCGTAGTGTGACCATTCTTATCAATGTTTTGGAAAATTAATGTAGGAACAGATGCCGTCGCTCTAACTTCTGAGTGCAAACAGCCATGAGACATCGCGAAGGACCGAACACAGAAGTCGTAAGAGGAATTACCTGTCAACTGCACGCCATGATGGTCATGCAGATGCCACCTTTTGATAACACGATGCCCTGGTGGCCACTCACATCATTTCGAGACAGACAATCGTACTGATGTAGCTAGTCGTGAGCAGAGACATTATGTGAAACTTTTAACTAATTAGACAAATTTGGGGCGAACTTACAGATTACCTTCATACACTAAATTAGATGCATATCTTACTTAAATATAGATCGTGAATTTGTTATTATGGGGTGCTGAGAAAAGTGTTAAAAACTAAGGGGAGTTTGAAATTTGTACAGTGAGGAAATTCCCTCTTCAAATGATATGATAAGAGGGTTCTTAAACCAAAGAACATAACAGGCACGGAAGATGTAGCACGAATGGGAAAAACGTTAAGTACAAAGAATTAGTAGGAAATCCTGATTTGGGAAAGACCTCAGCAACGAGCTACGTAACTACTGACATAAATTATTCAAACAGCCTGTATAATCTAGATAATTAATAAAGGGGTATTAAACAAAACAAGAAACAAATAACACCTTTAAAGTGGTCAGTCTTCCTATAAGCTCCGATAGCCATTACAGGTCTCATTTTGGCTTATTTGTTGCTTTCCTATAGTATCTAGTAGCCATCTAACAGTCAGTTATTATTCCGGCATTTTAATTCATTTAATAATGTAGGAACAAGCCAGTGTTTTGTAAAGCACTGGGTGCAGGAGCGTCGAACATAAGTCTATACAGAAAGTCCTCTGACGATACTATTATGAGTAAAAACATGTGTATGTTTCCCGAATTGTACTATCCCGGCACGTGCCTGGAGGGACTGACGACAACCACAAAAACCCTCAGTCATGATAGTATATTTTAAGGAAATGTTATCATTACAATTAATAAGCCTATTATTTACCATAAAAGGTAATCCATTCCTGATACTCTAACAATTGATTTTCCTCTTTGCGTTTAAATTAGCTATTTAACCCAAAATACTGTATTCAGCATCTTCAGCATTCGCTTTCCTTCTGTCAGGATAATTGGTGGGCCGCACGCCATAATAACAGGGATCCCCGTGAAATCAAGTTCAGATCGTTACCAATAAACTCAATGCATAAATTAAAATGTGGAATGATCGAGTTTTAGGTTGTGACGCTCTTTACACCACAGAGCTTATTAAACAACGATTCAAACGAGAAGCTAATGATGAATGGCCATCAGATAAAGGTCTGGAGGAAGACAGACGCCTGACAAGAACGAAGGGGCACAAAATCTCAATCAATGAAGCCGATAGTTCAGGTGAGGTTCGAACTGTGTACATGCAAAATAACATTACATTTTAGTAATATGTGGCTTTCCTAATTATTTTGTTTTCCTCCTTCGTGTTCACTTTTAAGTCATGCAAAAATTATATTGCTTAAGTCTATCTCCAGAACGAAATAATGAACGTCGATAATTCTTTGCGAAGTTCCTCGGTTCAATTCCTAAAACGATTACAGACCGGGCCAGAGATATTTCTTCAGGACGGACCACATGTGCTCCTTCCAAACCTTGGAACTGATTTTCTTAGGCACCCTATCAATTCACTTTCGGCGTTATATAATCGCTGCAGCTGACAGTTGCCCAATGCATTAAAAACGAAGACAAACAAAAGAAGTAAATGGATAAACATGGCCGCAAGGAAAATAGAGGAAAGTAATGAAGGATAAATATATAGGCCCTACACCACGCAATCTTAATCTCGGTTCTAGATAGAGGGGAGTGGTCAGCTTCACACTCCAGGCATTTCATTCCCGTCACAAGGGCCCCCGGTAAGAAACTACTGGACAGGAGGCTGAGTGAAACACGTCCACTGTCTGAATGTGGAAGGCGAGATAGAAATCCCACCCCTACGACCGCTTGAACTCCAGTCGTCCAACTCGAAGTCAGTCGTTTGATGACTTTGCTTTAATTTCCCTGTGAAACTGGACACTACTTCAGAACCTAACAGTCACTCAATCACTCAATTATCCGTCGTTCACGGAACTCGGAGATTTTATACCGTGTTCGCAAGAATCAAGGGTCATATAAATCCAGTGCAAAACCACACACCCTAGTATTTCCGTAAGATCCAAGTTACCATCATCCATTTGCACCTAGGTTTTCCAAATATTTTCTTTTCTTCACGTTTTCGGACTAATGTTTTGCATGCATCCTTGTTTTAGTAAGATATGCCCAAACAATAATTGACAAGCCTAAACAAAACGAATTAGAGAGATTACTAAGATGACTGTCTTCTGGGCTGTGGAGCGGTGTAGCATGGTAGAAGTTTACCAACGTTTCAGAAATGGAGGCTCTGATGATGGTGGCAGCAAGGTCCTCTGAAACGTCGGT
>NW_019060210.1:1830267-1847196 GCF_000696155.1 Zootermopsis nevadensis
GACCAGTTAAATAAAATAAGTCTTAAAGAGATAGTTTGTAGTTATGAAGTCAGAACAAGCTTCCAGCTAATCTGTAAAGGACAGAATAATAAGAAGCGGCTATGAATATTAAATTTAGCCCCTAAAGAAGGCTATACGACACATTTACAGATACAACCAAGAAACTGTACGAAACAAAAAGCAGAGAAGCAGAATTTTCCTTAAGTCTTTCTTCGTTGCAGTTACTTAAAAGCATCAGTTGCGTGTAAGTGTGGCCTAAATAGGAGCCGCGTAGGCTTGTCGTCTGAATAACGCAATAATGCTGTTGGATAACATTAGTGGATCAAGGTTGGTGAACGCGTCACCCCCCCCCCCTCCGACTTCAATTCTTGGAGGGATATCGTGAGTTAGGTAGCGGTTCCTTTCGTCAGTGGTCACGGGATTATACCTCCGGAGCAATGTACAAGAGAATTTACAAGGTGAAGACGGGATCAGTGCAAACCAGAAATATTTTATGATGATCGGTTGTAAGTAAGTCAATTTCGTCAGCCTAGAAAGTGTTTTACCTGCACGCTGAATTAAATTTCCTTTGACTCATAATGAATTATGAGCAATAAACTAATTAATAAGTCTATAACTTTTAAGAATGAAATTACTTAGACGATCAACTTAACACGACGGATAAACCAATTACGATCAATAAATCCAGATAAAAACAAATGCTCTGTTCCGTGGAGTCAGTTAATTAATTACACATTATGATGCATTTGATGACTAGTTTCTACGCGAATTAATTGTATATCATTCGTAAGACAGAAAGCTGCAAAGCTGCCTTAGACCACAGTGATGGTAATGTTGTTGGTGGTGGTACTTCTAGAAGTAACAGCAGCTTCAGTGGTGCCTCATCTACGGTTGTATTTGCAGCTCTGAAGTATTATAAGGGTGATAAAAAAAGATTCTCATTGAAACTTCTGCAATAAATATATTATCGGCATACTTAGAGTTATGGACCTACTTTCCCGCAGACACAAACGGACTAGACAATAAAGTAGGGACTGTTGGTACGGAAAGCGTTTGTCGACTGTTAACTTGTAAAGTTGCCAGCTGCTAGGATACCATTTTTCCACCATAGCAACTGTCAGTGTGTTGCAGAGTACAAGAAAACCGCAATGAGACTCTGACGTCTTCAGTTCTGATGCTTGTCTCCTTTATTCCAACTATCTTACATTATACGCATACCTCTAAAAGTCAGTAATCGGACATGTTCAAAATTTCAAACAGAATCTCCGTCATTACGAAATATTAAGATATCGGTGCGTTCAGTCATAAACGGCATAAATTAACACGTAACGGGAGTTTTAGATAAAAACAGGTTACAAATAAACATGAAAATAAGTGAAATAACTGCAGAGAAACAAAGCTTGTGTACGCTATATCTCGTGCTTAGCGTAAAAAGGGTTGAGAACATTTAACCTAGCACATCTTCGTCGCTTGAAAGTGACACGTGTCAAAATGTCTCTCAGTATTTCATTTATTTTAGTTACGTTTTCTCGCACTTGTGGACACAAGCCACGCGCTTAAAGCAAGAAATACGAAGACGTCAGCGACTGGAAAACAACATAAATTTAGTTTTAAAAATTGCATGTACCGACATTCAAGACATTCCCGACGATCTGGATGGGCGAGAACAATGCCGAACGGACTGGACACTGTGACGTTATATTCTAATTCCTGTCTGACAGCTTGATTCAGCGAGACATTACTCTGAAAGAGTTGCGTTATTACGCATCGGATGCAAAATATTTGTCATCTTCCTTCAGGATTTGGGCTGCGATCAGAACGATGAAGTTGAGACTCGAAATGTCTCTTTCTATTCAAAGGCAAACACGGTGAGAAAATTGCAAAGCTACGCGTTCTTCGGACTCGCAGTTTAAGGTTCAGATAACATGGAAGAACTTTAAAACATTTTTAATGTAAGACCGATATAAGTAACCAGGAATCAAAGGCTTCCGAACGACGATGCTAAGATCTTCAGAGCCCTGATTAATTACATGTAAGAACAGTAGTATGAAGTGCATTTGGGCGTGGATAGAGCCTAACGAACAGCCAGCCAACCCGGCTGTAGTGTCAAGGCACCTGTCACTCCATTACACACAACCAGATACTATCTCGAGACCGGTTCATTAGCTCTCTGCCCATGTTACTGAAGAAGCATCACTCGTTTAGTTAACGGGAAAGTACTCTCTTCAGAACAAGCAATACAACATTAGCTTGCATCTCGCGTCTTAATTCCTTAAATAATCATTAGCATTATTAACATTGTATTATTACGTATGCCTAACTATCTTATGGGGCATGAAGCGCGAGTGGGGGGAGATAAGAAATGAGTATAAAATTTTGGTTTGAAAGCCTAAAGGGAAGAGAGCACTCTGAAAATCTAGGCGCAGATGGGAGGATAATAAAAAGGATTTTAGGAAAATACGGTTAGAGGGTGTGAGCTGGATTCATTTGACTCTGGTGTTCTCTTGTGAACATGGTAATGAACCTTTTGCTTCCATAAAGTCGGGAAATTTCTGGACTAGCTGAGTGTACTATCAACTTCTCAAGAAGAATTCTGTTCCATAGGTACAGTTAGTTGGTCATAATTATTATTAAAATTATTATACAATAAGATTATATTGCAAATGATCTATTTATATGCACCATCTTCAACGTCCATATGTAACTGCAGCCTAATTCAAGAAATGTATCTGCTTCGGTTCAGAAGGTTCCAATAACAGATTCGATCAAGATCGCATACAATCAGTCTGTACGGCAGCCAAGTACGAAACAGTTTCGACCCTGATTCGAAATGCTATCCACTGCCATAACGCGGACGGATTAAGACAGAGAACTCGTAATAGACACGAGTGACAAATTATCCGGCGATCTCACTATAGGTCAATGAGTTGTTATACAAAGCAAAGGTCCACACCCTGATTCTGGGGGACACAGACCACTAATCCAGACTGAGGGACCACTAATCACGTGGTAATTAAGTCTCAACAACTGTAGGGCCGGACTACAGCAAAAGTGGACCTCACCTGGGACATGCATATAATGTGCCACCCCATATCAAATGACGCACAAATGGGATACTCCTCGTGCAACAGTGTTCTACGTCGAGTGACTGCGTTCCTGTGGCAAGACGCCTGAATTCGAATCTCGGACCTATTGTGATTTTCTCTCAGTCTCCCCTTGTCTCTTAATCTTTAATTTTCTCGGTATTTCTCAGTTCCTGCAGTCGCATACTGGGAGAATGTCTAGAAACAGGCTACTTATTCCTCCCATACAATTACCCAGCTACATGGCAAAGAATTATCTTTGACGGCTTTTGGAAAAGTGCTCCGTTTTTAGGAAACTATGTTTACGGAAAGTTTATAAAATGTCGTAAAAGTATAAACAACATTCAGCCTGTCTCTGTTCACAGAAACAAATAACATTATAATAAAAACATGTAATATGTGACGCTGCGCCGTGCAGACTCGCAGAAATTGACGGACGTTTCAGAGGTGCTTATCGCCTCCACCAACCTTACACATCGCTGTGATCATGGAGACATTAAGCATATCTGAAACTTCCGTCAATTTCTGCGAGTCTACACGGCGCAACGTCCCAGAAGCCATCTTCAGTGTACTTAACTGTACTAGATAATGAGATTTTAAAACACCTGAAAATTGGGGCTGCGTGTTTCGAGCTCACTTACAGACGTTACATGCAGTGGGCAGACACTTATTCACCGCTCCTGGCAAATTCTCTAAGGAAAGTGTAGCAGAGTAAGACAGGGAGTGAGTTCTAATACTACTTTAATTACACTTGGGCGTAACCAAAAGTGTACTACGTAAACGAGATCGTGTCGGAAACATCATTTCGCGATTTTTAAAAATTAAATGATGGCGAAATGGTAAACCGTCTGATACCTGTCTACGTATTTTACTTGTAAAGGACGTGCCTCTCATACTTTCATACATACACAGAATTTTCAACACAGGGTGCCCAAAGAACAATTGTAATTGAGCATTATTGTCCGGATCAATCCTGAATGTTCCTTCTAATGTCCTCCTGCCATCTACACTTAGTGTGGCGTCTGGTTTCCGTATTTTTCTCAAATCCTCGACATGCCCTATCAATCTATATACTTGACCTCATCATCATAATATTTAGTTAAGAGCACAAATTACGAAGGTTTCCTACTGCGATTTACTCCATCCAGCTATTAGATACTTCCTCTCTATTGGGTACAAATATTCTCCTCAGAACCGAGTTAACAAGCAACCTTAATCCGCATGTGCCCTGGGCGAGAGACCGATTTTAAGATCCTTACAAAACAGTACGTAAAATTATAGTTTTTTAAATGTCAATCTGTGTTTTAAGTTTGGAGACAGAAAGAGAAGAATGTTCTTAAGTGAGCAGTCCCCGAATTAATCTATTCTTAATGTCTTCATGAACGTAATTTGGAATCGTGGTATTACCAGTGTATCACATAACCTCAGTAGTTGATGTGCCACTGAGTATGCAGCTATCAAGCTCACCAGAGACGTAACTACAAGGCCAAGTTGTAATAACGCGAAAAGTAAAACACCTTACAGACAAGGTGCATTATATTCACGGAGGATTTGCAACTTGTCCCAGACCATATTAAGCATAAGAACAGAAGAAACTGACTTATATTTACATTAAAGAGCAACAAGAATTTATGTAAGTTCAATGCTAATTTAATGCTGCTGTTAATAACTGGATACACTTCATAAATCTGATCCTCTAAACTATACTAATACACTCAGCTGCTTTTAATGATAACTGATCACAGACAGCGACAAAGAATATAAGTAATAGCACGAAGACTGCATGTTTCTTTATTGGCTTATTTAACAACACTAGGCCACAGGAAAAGTTATCACAGCGTTGAATAAGAAACAAGAGGACGGTCATCATTACTTTGGGAAAATTTCGTAAGAAATAAGCATTGCTTGTATTAAGGCATCTATCGACCACAGCCTATCCTGAAACATCGTCACAGTTTTCTTCCGTCTCCCGAGAATGTCGGTATAATCGTAGTACCTTCAAATACGGCACGTCATCCCTCGAAATCCTCATACGAGTTATTGAATTTCATATTAGATGTTATAACTTACAAAGTTAAAACAGCATCGATAATTAAAAACAAATTTTAATAAAATTCATCAATTTAATGTTCTCACGCATTTTGCGCCTAATCAATACACACATTTTAATAACAGAAAATGTAGGCATATTTACAAACAATGTCAAAATAAAAGCGAAACAACCAACTGAGTTATTTTCAGGACAATTATTAAATATATTTAGGGTGTTCCAACCTCTGCGTGAATTGCATAATAATTGGTGGGTTTAACAGGTATAAATTGCAAATTTATGCTCGAAATTCAGTATATATAAGAACACGGAGTGGAACAGCAACGAAAGAATTCAAAAGTTTATCAACCCAAGGTACGACTTGGGCTTCATATATTAATAACCTGCTGTAGGCGTTGTCATTATCTTCATAATGGCAAGTAATTTTTCAAACGGAAGAAAAATCGGATACCCTTATAAGTGGTAATTCGAAATGAAAATGTCATTATAATTGCCACTCCGAGAGTCATTTAGAAATTTTCTGACATGAAAAAATGAGATTATTTCAAGTGGTAATAAAGATGATAAACTGTAAGGCACTTCGCTTACTTGCAAGGGCTCCAAGCTACGTAGCTTACGCAAAGTGAGACAACATTAATCCGATTTATGCTTAGCATTTCACCACTCTGTTCTGACATTCTCATTCATCGATCCTCCAGGTAATATAACTGAATACTTATATTCTTCTCCTCTGGTTTTCGGGGCTGGAGTTCAACATACAAATTCGGCTTTCGGAGAGCAGCTGCGTCGAATGTCGGAAAACCTTCAACATAACATGACAACTTCATATTTGGACACTCTGTATAGAGCACTCCTGAGATGGAACCGTATGCTGTTAAATATGTTTGTACCTTTCAACAACGGATCCGCCCCCTAAACAGCTACTTATGTCGGTAACTAAAAAAGCTGCAGACTAAAGACTGTTATTAAATACAATTTCGGAGATCATACCGGAAACAGGGTACACACATGTTAACGAAAATTATAGCTATGCAGCGCACTTCGTGTTTTCAAAAACAGCTTTACTTAATTGTTCTCATTGAAGCTGCAACAACTTGCCAAGTCACATTTTAATTTTTTGATTCATCTTGAAAATTATTTACGCACAAAACTGTTTATAATCTTACAGTTCAGTGCCATTAAGTAAGGAAATAAAAACGGGAATTGCTGTTTTTTTCATAATCATGATGAACGACAAACACAAAGCACATATAAATATTACCACAATATTATTGCCTGCACAGAGAATATAATGTCGGTATTCAGAAGCCGCATTTTACATGCCTGCTCTTTTACCACAGCACATTCGATGATGGCAGAATGGAATTTGTAAGTAAAAGGGAAAAATTATTACGCATTACATTTAGAACAATCAGGAAGAAGGCTGCGGAGCGCTTGTTGAAATAACTTTCTTCGTCCATCCGTCCGAATGTCCGTATGTAATAACCGCAAAACTACTGAAAGGATTTGTCCGGAATTTCTGCTTCTATTTATTTACTTATTCCTATTTTCATTTCGGTTGAAATCCGTAATACAATACTAATGATTCGTACGTCATATGGCATGTAAATTTCAGAACTAAAAAGTAAAAAAGGTGGAGGAAAATAAAAAAATATAAAGTAATTAAAAACGAAAATTAAACCGCTCACAAGAATATATTAGCGAATGATTTATGTACAAACTTATTATTAAATTCAAATGGAGTCGGTTAAGTGACGCTGGTTCGGAATTTACTTACAATTCTAGGAGCCTTAATTAAATGTTATAGCCACAACTGACAACCGTTGCGTTGAATCTAATTTTAAATTAAATTAGTTTGCATAAGTTAACAACCCTGAAACAGACTATTTAGTCGGTTGCTTTCAGTTTCATTTGACACGACTATGCTGTTATAATGTAATAAACACGAGCATTACTTGTTATATCTGGCTGCGAGACAGGTTATAAAGAAATTTCTTTGCCTGCAGGACAACGTTACGATAGCGCTAATAAAGCCTCGTAGCCTCGTGCTGGTCCACATCCTACTTAAGCGGTAATTCCTGACAAGCAGCGCAGGCCTAAATCTCAAACTCTATTCATACACATCTTACGTTAAAAGTAGTAATGAAAAAGAATTTGATAAATGTAACATTGAGTAACAAGTTTTCACTACATAATATTAATGATTTCTTTCGTATCTTCCTTTCTTATCCCTTCCTTCCTCTAGTATCCCTGTATGTTTCTGAGATCTGCTCTTAAGATCCTGCCCACAAAGCTAACGATCCCAGCCAGAGTAATGTGATGGTATAACTAATTGCGCTTAGTGTAATTACTGTGTGTACTAAGTACGTGCTGGTATGCCGGTCTTACTCACACGATTCCTACAATTTAATTATCAGCGAGCTCCAGTGTGTAGTGCCTGGACTCCGTACCTCTCTTGAACATTTGTCTCACTAATTTCAACCAGTGTATCTCACTGGCGTAAGCATGAAATGAAGGTTTTCGAGAACAAAAGGCTGAAAATAATATTTGTATATCAGAGACGTGAAATTGTAAAGAACTGGGAAAGTGTTACACAATGAAGATCTTCACAATTATTATCCTTTCCTAAAAAAAAAAATCAATCCAACCAAACAGGATAAATTGGATGGGGATCGGATAAATTGGGAGACTCTGGTGCATATGAGAAAATAATATCGACATGGATATTGAAGAAGAGGTTTCAATTATAAGAACAAAGTTGAATTGGCTCGGTGTTGCTGATGTGGAGGGCTTTTGTAAGCAGAATGAATTATCTCCAGTTTTCGTCAAATCACGGAATATCTGACTAATAATTAGCTGCTCAAGAAGACGAATCATGCACCAGTTACTCTAAGTCATATTTAACTTCATGAAGCAGTCCCCTTTAAAATCTGATAGTCACTATGCTTACCAAAAAGTTCTCTGCCATTATTAAAACCCAGAGGTTCATTACACTGTTTAAAAAAGCACCACTGGACACTACCCTGAGCCAGATAAATCCAGTTTATACCTTCACAACCTATTCTCTAAGACCCACTTTAATATTATCCTCACATTTGTACCCAGGCCTCCCAAATAGTTTATTCGTTCAGGTTTCTGACAAGAATTCTTTTATGCCCCGCCAGTCTCGTGTTCCTTGATTTAACCACCCTTACAATATCAAGTGAAAAGTAGTCTAACAATTATGACGATTCTCACTGCACAAAATACTCCCTACTCGTTTTACATTACTCTGTTGACAATTACCCTCAATCTGTGTTCTTTTCCGCACAATGAAAGAACAAAAAGAAACAATCATTTGCAGGGCAGATAATAGGCTATAATAAATGCAAAACATATTAGTAACTACGGAGAATATTAAATGAGCAAGTACAGTATATTACACTTAGTTAATTATCCGTTTCAGGCAACACAACTCACGCCCCATTCAAGCATTTATAACACAGAAGAGGAGGTCTTTAAACCATAAACGAAATAAGAAATACAAGTATATCCATCATTTGAAACCTAATGGAAAATTAATGATGGGCCAGAACAAAACAGTCTCCAACCACAACCATATTTTCAGAAGAATAAAACAGTGTCTTAAGGTTTCATGGCTGCATACGATGCAAACAGCTCGAGCAGATCTTCACGTGAGAGAGAATGGTCTTGACGTAAATTAGACAACAAGGATATGACACAATGTTCACACTGCTATGCCATTGTAATATCATGTCCTAAAGAGATTTCAGATGTTTGCAATATATTTGCACGCATGTTATTTAAGTGATAAAAAGTATGTTGTCGCAGTCTGTGGGAAATAAGTATTTCCATTTCTCAGTTCTAACAAAATACCATCAACAGACCTTGTACCCATCTTTATCAAAGTTTACGAACATTAATTAACACACTGTACCCTACATTTCCTTAACAAAGAAACTGAAGTAAACAACGCAAAGTATAGGCGAGACTGCAGAACAAAATATTCAATCAGGGTACCTTCGGAGCCATAATCATACATGGCTGACACTGAGCAATTAAATCAACAGCAGATGATAAAATGTCGTTCAAAAAGCAGTGATACAAAAAAGTGCCGACTACAAGCAGCATCATCACTCAAAGCTTCTCTCATTGCAGCTGCGATCAATTCGAGAGACCGCAGAGGTCAGAACTAGCATGCGAATGTTTCAATGCTTTATAGATTACGTGATGGACCAGGGATATACAATATATTTCATGCCGTGTGAGGGCGTGGTAAATTCCTAAACAGGAACATTAATAACTATACTAATTCCATGGCACAGTGTGTTCATTCAACAAGCGATATTAAACTAGTCAAATATTCCTAGACTTTTAAGGAACTCGAACAATCGTTATTGTGCTAACAAAATCCAGGTATTGAAATATATTGAAACAGTTAAATCCAGTCAACAAATTCGTTTTAATATTAATCCTAACTTCCCACAGATAAGAAATGAAAGAGCGAACTTTGTACGTTTTCTTGATAATAAATGCAAGTGAAAATATTTAAAGGATCAATTTGTAGTGCTTTCAGTATAATTAATGGGGCATCTTTCATTATGCCGCCAAAACACAGGCAATAACATTGGTGGTACAACAAGCTTTGCTGTATCCCACAACTGCCGCCTGGTATCACATTGAGGTAGACCATTGTAATACTAATAACTTTTAAAACCAACCAATAGAAGATTGGACGGGGTCATGAAGACCTACAAACAAATCTATCAATAAACAAACGTCTTTATAACTTTGATTGATAGTTTCTATTCTCTTCCTTTACGTTCTAAATAATGAATTGAATAAAATGCAGTTACAGTCTGGTACCTACTGCTGAAGTCAATCAGCGGCATAAAAAGCCACCCACCCACCCCCTCTCTCTCTCTCTTCGTCCGTTTACACTTTTGGTGAGAAAGATCATGGCAGTAGAGAAGGAACAAGACAAACTTATCTGGAAAAAATATTACAAATAAAGTTATTAAACTGAAAGAGTTGCGACTGTGCCACTTAAATGGCGTCTGATACAGCTATAAAATACGGGAATCTCATTCTGTAGGTACCTGGTTCGTATTCAGACTGCGGCCTTCATGGCTTCCTGTAATGCCTCCGAAATTCTTCGACATTACCCACATCCGATGAATACCTCCTTCTTGCACATCCCTTGTCAATCATCATTCACAATGATTCTGCTATACTTTATTCGACAAAACAATCTTGTCATAGTAAAACATCATATAACAAAAGAAACCTGGTTAAATGAAAAAGTACAGTAAGAGAGTTCAATTTTGTAAATTGACAACTCTCCGGAGAAAATATTTCGCAGCATAGATAATAAGCCAGAAAATAATCACGTCTCGAACAATGGGCTTGAAGTGCCCAGTATATATTTCATTTCACATATTTGAAAATATCATACGTCATTCGTTCACTATCTAACATAATTTTCAAAAATGAGGGTAAAATTATCCATGCCTTACAAGGAATAAAGATTAAACATGCGCATAGGGGAGATGAGAAATACATACAAATTTTTCGTTGGAAAGCCTGAAGTGAAGAAACATATCCGAAGACCGATGCGTGGGTGGGAGGATAATATTAAAACGTATCTTAAGGAAATAGAGTTGGAGAGTGTGGAATAAATTCAAGTGGTTCAGGACAGGGAACGATTGGGGGCTCTTATGAACATGGTAATGAACTTTCGGTTTTCATAAAAGGCAGGGAATTTCTTGATTATCTGGGCGTACTACTGACTTCTCAAGAAGGGATTTGCTCCGAGGAGTTGGTTGGTTAGTTAATTGGCTAGTTCATGTACGTAGTAATGTCCATAAACCAATAGCAGCGTTACCATAGTTCATCACGAAGTTCTTGTATAATTCGAAGCAACTATCCTGGTGACGCACAGTTCGATAGACTTGAAAATAAAGCACCGTCATACCAGTCTGACAAATTGCTATTCGTTTCATGCTATAAGCATACACTCGCTATGTGAACAGGGATGCGTAAACCATTGTTTGCTCAATTAATTCTAAACTGCTGCAGCTTGCAGCGGTATTAAAGCACTGGTTCCATAACTGGTTCGTAAATCCATTGAAAGAATTCAGATTTGCTGGTATCGCAGCAGTGAAAATGTATGTGTTGTTCTTCTAGGTTCTGATACCGCGTAGTCTTGTAGGTAGATAATAATGTTTCGAAAGAATATATTACCTCCATCTTCAGAACTGAACATAGATTATGCATGTTTAGCACCACGCGTATAGCTGTAAGGCAAGGTAAGGTTTAATCTCAGCTACAGAAGTAAATAACCAGTTTCAAAATCAGATAACCTACACTCTCATAGCTTCTCAAACTCTGCGGAACTAAAGGATTATTTATTAATAATGAAGTGGTCTTCCAATGTTTACCCTGAAAAACCCAGTAAAACCACAAAAAAGGCGTTTAAAAATCTTCGGATTCGTCATCCTTTTATATTTTATTCTGAACTGTATTTGTCCATCAGGTCATATACTCCAGTAATTACTACTGGCAATTTTACAGTTCTGACTAAATGACTGACTTGAAACACCTTCTGGAAAATGGACGACGCAGACAACGGAGAATGAATTCATCTGCTTCATTATGTAATGAAACTATGAGAGACGATAAAGACTTAACACATTTTGAACTGACACGCGTGACTGGAGCATCAACCTGTGGAAACCGGAGCTCCAATATATGCTAATTCGTCGTGAAAAACTGTAACTACAAGATTAATTATACTTTTATCTACGATCTTGTTACGAAAGCTAGCAATTTACAGTCAGCTGTCTGAGATCAAAATTTTATTATTTAGTTTCTTTACAGGTCTCCACCCATTTCAATGGGTAAAAATACGTAACTAAAATACACTGAGAAAGTCTATCTACCTATTGAAGTTCACTGCACTTAAATAAAATTACAATTCCCTGATGTTTATTCAAATCCAGCTAAATGGTTTCCTAGAGTACATATAAATCACATTATTTTCAACACTCACAAAACAAACGCGCATCATAGTCGACCACGGATTATTATTAAAGCAGGCATATGCAGAAATGAATGTTTGTGATATAGAACAGAATTTACAACGAAGCCTTAATACTGTAACAGGCATCTAATTATTTTAGAGGTCTTAAACAAACATCGGCCTAAGGTCAGTATGAAATAAGCAGTAACTTTTATTCTGGAGGCATCAGAACAGAAGTTTGGGCCAAGTTATGAGTTATCCAGAAAGACGTTTTCGTGGCTTTCCTCAGCCTCTAAAAGAAAATGTCGGTATCGGACCTTCAAATAGAGCAGAATCGCATATTTGTACATCTTTGTTTTCAACTGTTCAACTGTCAGCTTATTAAAATGTTAACACTCTTGAATAAACAACAAATATGAACCACTAGAATCCACTTCACATCCTCAAAATTCACTTCTGTAAAATTAATTTTAATATTTTATCCCATATACCCCTACGTATTCCAAGTGGGATCTTTCCTTCAGGATATCCTACTATAATTCTTTATACATTTATAACACTGCGTTCTACAAGCCTAGGAGATTTCATTCTCCTTGAATTGATCATACAAATAAAATTTAGTGCAGAGTACAGCTTGTGCAAGTATCACCATAATTATCGTTACAGCCACCACCACGTCACATTCATTACATAATTTTTCATTATTTACGATCAAGTTGCTCACTTTGTGGGTCAGGAACCGGGATAACCGTTGGCATTGAACAAAATACAAACCAGTACAATTCGAAGGTCACTTTACATATTAGTCATTACAGACAGAACAGTAAGAAAGCAGTCAATCCAAATTATTGGCTTTAAGTTGCATTTGTTCGGCTATTGTTCTAGAGAGCCTTGGAACAGTTATTGTTTCTCCGCTTGAATGATCGTGACGTCATAACACGGACTGTGGTTTATAATTTAGGAATGCTCGTAACTCGAAAGTGCAGTGCCCTTACTGAAGTGACATTTCTTTATGTCGTAATCCAGTTCAGAACTCCACAACCCATTTCCCAATTATCAATTTGAATACTGCTCTACGAATACGTGTGCCTGCTAAAAGAATTTAGCATCCTACACTTTATTTCTTTAAGATACGCTTTAATATTATCCTCGCCTCCGCGTGTCTCTATTCCGAGTGACGTATTTCTTCGATATTTCAAACGAAAATGTTGCATAAATATCTCATTTCGCTCATTCGTGCTTCGTTTAACTACACAATGATATTAAAAGTTACAAAGTTCCTCATTAAGTAATTTCCTCAACTGTTATCCAATTTTAGGAGTAAACATTCTCCTCGGCACCTTGTTCTCAAACACCCACAATGCCTGTTTTTTATCCTATATTAAGAGAGACATTTTACCATTAATTAAAATTATGAAAATTGCATTGCATATTGTATAACACTTGCAATGTATGTATAAAGTGAAGCTTTCACGGCGACTAAAGTTGATGAAAGACTCTCGGGCAAAAAGCCGCGTGAGGTGGCTGTGTTGAAGGAAACATTTCTTCTGCCAACGTTTCGAGAGCCATCTCTACCGTCATCCTCAGGGCAGCTGCGAAACGAACGCCTCCGCGTGTCTCTATTCCGAGTGACGTATTTCTTCGATATTTCAAACGAAAATGTTGCATAAATATCTCATTTCGCTCATTCGTGCTTCGTTTAACTACACAATGATATTAAAAGTTACAAAGTTCCTCATTAAGTAATTTCCTCAACTGTTATCCAATTTTAGGAGTAAACATTCTCCTCGGCACCTTGTTCTCAAACACCCACAATGCCTGTTTTTTATCCTATATTAAGAGAGACATTTTACCATTAATTAAAATTATGAAAATTGCATTGCATATTGTATAACACTTGCAATGTATGTATAAAGTGAAGCTTTCACGGCGACTAAAGTTGATGAAAGACTCTCGGGCAAAAAGCCGCGTGAGGTGGCTGTGTTGAAGGAAACATTTCTTCTGCCAACGTTTCGAGAGCCATCTCTACCGTCATCCTCAGGGCAGCTGCGAAACGAAACTGGTCCTATGTAGCGCGCTCGCCGATGCCCGAGAGTCTTCCATCAACTTGCAATGTACGTTCTTCTCTGTAATAAAGAACCACGGTTTAGACACATATAAAACAATACGTAAAATTAACCTGGCCTTTATTTTGCATTTTTAGTTTTTGCTCGAAGGAACTTGCTATATGCGTTTTTCCCTGACAGTACAGGAGCAAGTTACTCTGGCACCGAAACACCCGGTTGAGGATCCCCGCCGCTTAAAAGTTAATGGGACCGGAAGCCTTGATATGAATCCTGCGCTGAGATTCATCGAGAGTAACAAGATTATCCTAATTACTGATAGGTGTGCCATCACAGTAACAGCGGGCGACTGTCATTACTGTAATTATAGGACTTCGAACTGATGTTGGCCGTGGCCATTCAGCCCGCAGTGCCTTGTTAGGCCCTCGCCACACTGCACGACAGACCATTTGTGTTTCGAAGCACACACATGTTTTCCATGGGCTAAAAAATTCAATTCGATTTAAATTCCCCCACTCGGTAGGAGAGTTTAAAAAAATCGTTTTAAAAAGTCGGATAAGTTAAATACGTAGCAATAAAACATACCAGAACGTTCACATCTCGATGACATCACACAGTTAGGGAAACTACACTTACTGAGCCATTAAAGGTGGGCAATGGTTGATTATAAAACAATGATTGGCTATGTTGAGCATTGTTCGTTGTCTGCGGTAGACGTTTGCTTGATATACAAGTCATTTCGGTAGTTTGCTCTGTTCTCATCTTCATGGTATTGGTTGTCATAGTTACAGATGTTTGTATTTTTTCGTCTTCGAAATTATAAGTACACATGCGCAACAAGACAAGTTTGCTCGTGGTCATGCATGGACACCACATGTCTTTTATTTTATACAGCAATCAATCAAGTATTAAATATGACATTTTTTAGTACTTGTGTAGGTAAGTGTCACGTATCTGCCATTTTCGCAATTTAGTTAAGGAAATATGAGTTGAGGTGAGGAAGACGGGTTTCCACGAAAACGAGACAATGCTTTTAGTTAATTCCTTTACAGAAATTACTTAAAAACGAGGCGACTGGCTCAGGCATAAATAATAAATGAATATGTAGACACACAATCAAACATTTTCATGCTACACAGAGATATCTAAATTAACATAGCAGCGCACAATACGAATGACCTTCAGAAATGTTTTATTACATTTACAGAAAATAAAATTGAAAATTGAGGAAACCTAGAGATGAATGACCTTCTTAAATATGCGGTCTTAAAACTAGTTCGACTTTGTAATTAACTGGGAGAGTAGGCTTTTTTATATTTCTCTGTTTAAAATTATGTACGAACCAATTAAAATTCTCCTGCCGAAGAACGAAAGGAAGGTACGATAACATAAATTCCAAACATAACGCAAACAGGACATTTTGTACTGTGAATAAATCATGCTTACTAAAGTACGGCGCACAAGAACGAGGAATCTCATTACGGAATATGTAAAAGGAAACCGAAGTCAAGCCATTCGACAAGAACAGACTTCTTAATGCGTAATTTACATTCTCTCATTCGGACGAACGAGTGAATGTATACCTTGGATTTCATCCCCAAAATACATGAATTCAATAATCGGCCAAGGTCCAACTGGGTATGTGAGAATATACTCAAGGACAACATCGTCACATTCACCGCCGTGATAACCTCGAATCGCACAACTAGAGGCCTAATTAACAAATAAATGATACAGTACTTCGGAATTTCGTTACTACCCTCTGGCTTAACCGCCTTTCTTCTGGGAATCCCAGAATTCCAAACAGGATAAAATAATTCTTCATAACATTTCAATTAGTGCTGTTTCAGACAGTCGTCAATCTACGTCATTCTGCGAGTTTTGCATATAATGTTGCTTAATGTTTTCATGTCTTTATACTGTGAGGAATAAAAAATAGTGGTGACATATGGGGTATCTGTAATTGATAAATCATTGTCATGCTTAATAAATGTCAATGATAATTTAACAGTCTATGCTGTATCTTTATTGTGATATATTTTACTGTTTCTCAAAGCGAAGACTGTAACTCGTGATTAACAACTTTTTCGATAAATCACCCCCCCCCCCCCCCCCCCCCCGCCATAATGGCAGCGAATTGGTGACAGAATATGGTCAGCGGGATAGAAGCTACCGACAAACACATGAATGGTCCATTTCAAGCCTACTTCCCATAAAATTAATTAAATGTTTCGACAATCGCCTTGCTGTAGAAATATCCATTAGGTCAAATGTCCCATCATATTCCTTATCGAAGGCGACAATTGATAAGCGGGAACGATCAAGGTTCTAGACGTATTTATAGCCTGACCTTGCAGTGCGACGGATTTTACGGACATAAAAAATTGTTCCTTTAAAAGTGTACTTAATGACAATGATAAACAGCAACCGTGAGGTCACTAAAATTTTCTCAGAATGTACAGTGAAAGAAGTAACTAAGTCGTTTTTGTGAAGCAGATATACGCTCAGATAATCACGAAATTCCTGGCCTTTTATGCAACTCAATGGTTTATTAGTCTTCACATCTCTCGAGTGAACTCTCCTGACCCATATGAATCCAATCAACAAATTCACAATATACTTCTCTACACTCAGTTTACATATCCTCTCAACTACACGTACATCTCACATTCAGGTTTGTGCATTCTCCCCTCTCGTAGATCTAAATATTCT
>NW_019060210.1:1847209-1878530 GCF_000696155.1 Zootermopsis nevadensis
AGTAAGTAAGGCGTTCAAGATTTCAGCCCATGAGTTACTGTACTACTTTATCCCTGTGACAGCTGAACGCACAGCTTTGCGCTTTCTTTATGAGATGCCACAAACTGGCGACACAATGTGAGCCATGCGCGATGCAACACCCTGGAACATGGGAACAAAAAAACTTACATCTAGACAGGAACCTTCCGGGCCTTCGAAATTACGATACACACTCTCCCGTTACATCTGACAAGCGTGACGTAATTCACATCCACTGACTTGAAACGTATTGTTATCTTCGAGTTCATAATAATGGCTATCTTTCCGTTGGCGAGTCTTTTAAAGATACTTTGTATGAAGCATTTACGGAGACTGACATGCATCTGACTTCCTAACAAAACACTATGTGGACAGATAGGAACTTAAAAAGTTTGTTCGCCGAGGAGGATACCACTGACTGAAAAAGATGAGTATCTCATTGGAATAAAGAGACTTGCTACGAGACGTAACTTTTATTGTCCCTATCTGAAATGACATCACTTACAATAGACCACACAGGAGCTAAACACTGCAAAGTGCAAGGATGGTTCACATTCGAGTGTGTTATTCACATTAGTAGTAAAATAGTTCACCGAATTGAAGTGAGAACTAATCTCGCGAGCGTTTTCCGAATTCGATTCAAACTGGCGTTAAGTCTCTTCAAATGGGGGAACACCCATGCTTAGAGCGGGATTTAAACTCAGGTGTAGTCGACTTAAGACTTGCTATTAAGGGATCTCGCGCCTTATGGGGTATCTATGAGTACATGTGTTACTATAAATTACACCGTCATTCTTTACAAGCAAGTTATTAGGATTTTGATAGTAAATGGGGAAAATATCTCTGATCTGTGGTGTTAGTATCTAATAGTGTGGTCATGCAATGGCATCGCCATTACTTAATGCTAAAAGTAATTTGCATCCAAATGGTTTTGTCTTCCTCGTATCTAAAACCACGCGTGTCGAGGGCATGGAAGTGAAGCGCAATTCTTGATCTCAAAACTATATTAATTTAATCGGCCATAATTAAGATTTTCGCTTTTACCGTGTAAGACCTTACGGGTCTCAGGAACTAGGATGGAACGCATATTTCTTCTGGGCACAGATCTGCAGTTAACGTTTTAAACTTCTAGCCGACAATCGAAAAGCAGCCATCATTTTACTGTGTTCTCATGCCGTCTACTTTCAGAAACAAAGACATTAAAGCAGGTCTGTATGAAGCAATTTGACTGTTGGTTCTTTTGATTGTGAAATCCGATCGGTTTTGAGAAATTAAAAGGTACACGTGCTTGAAAACAAGGCATTCATCAAAGTATTTGAACTTATGCAGGAAAAAGTAACTGGATAATTCAGGATGTCAAGTAACTCGGAACCTATTTTGAAATAGGCTGTAGGCTACAGATAACCTAGTGCTGTTACGATAGCTAAATATACGATTCTGCGATAGGCTGAACATGTATACCAGATTAAGAAGAAAAGAATTATGGTTGGCACACCTGCTGAGAAGCGGTCAGTTGGAACATCCAGAAGGAAATTGGATAGCAATAAGCTGGAGCTTAGGCTTGAGGGTGGCAGGTGGATGAAGCTGGCTCTCGACCATGTCCGGTAGTAAGTTTTGTGTTAATAGTCTTGAACCGACCGCTTCTGCTACCATAAAGTGGCTAACTTGTATGTTGAAGAATACAGTGACTGTACGTGATGTGTGGGTTGCGGACAACACACATGGCAGTAAAATATGGCGGTCGGGAAGCGAGCGGGTGGCAGTGTCACACACCGCGAGTTCCCTTCACAGTCCACGTCAGGAGCAGGTGCTGTTGACGGACCCGCTGGAACTTGCGTATCCACGGATTTTAGCATTGGTGTCACCTCTCACATCTGAGAACTACCGACACTTATTGAATGTTATTATTCCAGTATTGCGGTCTGAAATGCATGATTGGTTATTTTACGACACTGTGTCAACTGTCGATGTTACACAGCATCGAAAGAAGTGTGTTACGAAGATTATATAATTTGATTATTACTACAAAACTCGAATTATTAAATAAATAAGAACAAAATGCCGTCTCGCGGCCACTGAGAGCAGGCTAGTTGGTGAGGGAGTTTCCTCATAGGGACCACGCCCAGTATTCACCCTGATGCTGTTTCGAATTAGATCCACGCTGGAAATTTAAGTTTTCATTATGAAGATAAAATTTGTAAGTACGCGGAACTTCTGAGGTCGATGCACGCCTTCTTGAAGTAATTCTTTACTACCTCACAGCACAAGATTTTGTATTGTGCACGGAATGAAATACTCAATTTCTGGGCCATCATTAAATACATTAATTAAATTCCTTCAGTCCAAAAGAAAATTTATCGAAAAATTTACATTTTTAAATCAACTTTCTAATAACACGAACGTTTTGTGAACTTATGTGTTTAATATGAATTTTAACGAGATATTACACCCTTAAATTATGGTGTTCGGCTGTTCATATAGTAATAAAATAGATATCATGTTCAGATATGAGTGTGAGTGCCATTGGCTTGAATCACAGATTAAGAACCTGCTGTTCCCATAATCCCATGGGGCAGCTCCATGGTCGGTACTAATTTACAATAAAAGCTATTTAACTTATAATTTGTAACTCAAAAACCACAAGGCCTAATCCGTCAGACTTGATGATGATCTTGTTAATTTAACCCAGTGTTCATGTACTGCAAACACAATCAAATCTATTGCAGAGTTAAATTCTACTGTTATGAATAGCATAAATATTATAGTACATAAAGGCATAACTCATTTGTTATTGCAATTAGTTTACTGTATAACGCATATCAACGGATGTTTCAAGTAAACTTTTTAGACTATACTGAGGTTTACACCGCGTATAAAGTCGGTATACTGTAATAAGTTTTCCTACTATTCAATAAAGCTCTATATATAATTTTCGTGTAAAGTACCGGTTACCTAAGAACAAAGCGGATCAAAATTAAATGTTTCCGGAATATTTTATACGAGTTCCAAATTACTAATTTAATCAAAGTAGGTTACAGATAAACACAAGGACACAACTAAAAGACAGACGATATAATTTAAAATCCACTTCACCACACGTATTCACAGGAACACTTTACGTAGGTATCTGTCAGTTATCAAAAATATTAAATAGACAAATATTTATAATCACCCGCTACAGCATCGAGTCCCTGCACACGCCCATTTAGAAGGCGGTGTCACGACTGCCTTTGTCCGTGAGGTCTGTAGATTGAATCCTGAGACCACCTGTCCCGCTCACAAAATTGTATTAGCAAACAAAGAACAGTCGCCAGTCCTCCATGGGCCGCGGTCCAGTAACTTGACGACGCCTTCCTTTGGGATTAGATGCTTTCAGATCTGACCTAATGAACCCTTGTTCCCGTTTCGTTACAGACATGACCTCACAAGTCGCTTGTCACTTTGTTGTTTCTACACAACATACTGAAGTTTCAAGAAATATTTACAGTTATCCTCCACATGCATGGTCGTCAGTACCAATATAACTTCGTCTGTAAATGGTTAAAAACCAGGTTTCGGTTCCTGGCAGGAGAAGGCTCCTTCTCTTCTCCACCACAACCAAATTTGTTTTGGGGACCACCCAGCATTTTATACAGTGGCTTTTGAGCAATTAATTCCCATGGAAATGCAGTTTAATCTAGTGACAAAGTCTTGAATGCTACACACCGACGCCTCTATATTCGCTCATCTTACAGATCTTGACATAGTTCGCTTTATCACCAACCTTCACAAAACTAACTAGACGAGCTACTTACAGAGAACCAAATCTGCTTGCAGTGGTAACACGTTAGGCCTGTAAACTTTTATTATAGCTCGGACTTATAAAGGATGACGTGTTTGTCAGGTCTTTCAATACGTAAAATGTTTATTTATTTTTATTAAATTCTAAAAGAAAATCTCTGACCGAAAATTTTGTCTCGAAATATTAACTTTCTTGTTGGGACTAAATTAGGATTGGCGCTCCAGGCCAGATTTGAGCTAAAGTATTTTATCCACATCTACTTCCCGGTTCTAATGTTTGTCTCAAACTAGGTCCCTTCGTCGCTGGTCGTACAATAGCTTCATGAACAGCCTGTAGCCGGCTGTTTCTCGTGCTTCTTGCAACACGCCTCACTACTGCATCAGCGTGCAAAGGTGAAAATAAATTCCATACATTGCGTACATTTTCACACTTTAGTGTACTTATTCTGTCTTGCAAGATCGTGTCCGAACTGCCTGAACATTGGCCACTACACATTCTCACGATCAATGCAGTTCCCTACAGACAACATTATGACAACCGAAACATAAATATTTTCACCTTTTGCTTTCAAAACATGCACCTCAACAGCAGCGTACTTTCTGGGTTAGCATCGTGTGTGGTACGCGGCCAAGGAAACAAAACAAGAACATAACAGCATGCGATGCATCCATCTATCATACGGACGCAATCTAAACCGTAAGCAACTTAATGCTAGTTTCTGAGATGAAAGCGGACATACAGGTCGATGCATGTTTGTCTCCCACTAGACAGGTTCCGAGTTTGACTCTCGTCACGGGGGTCGGCTACCATGACTGAGAAGATTCGAGGTTCTCCTAATCTATTCTACAAAAATGCTGTGATATTGATCACTGGTGTTGGCTTCAGCAGGTTGATTTGTTGATAACTACAGCTCAAAAAACATGTGGACATACACCACTCTTATTCGAAACTAGCAACAAACGCATAATGGATTGTGACCCTACATCCTACTGTAGCAACAGTGTTTTCCAACACTGTTCTCGGTTCCCACTGTTGCAACAATATGTTCCAACAATAACCTTGTTTCCGCAACAATGCGTTCCAATATCCCGGGTCGAACGGGTTTCCTAGTTTCTACAAAGAAAAATATCGCAGCCGGACAGAGATGGACGAGTGCATTAGGTATTCCTCCCTCAAACTAGAGCGTGAAGAACACAAAAATTGATCAAAGAACTGTCAATTCATTCGGTCAAGGTTTTCTGTGTTCCGACTGGTTCCTCGAAGTGTTAAGATCAGCTTTACTCCGAATCTAGAGTGAGTTCCACCCAAAACTTTCTACACCCATTTGAAGACTACAGCTAGAGGGAATCGTAGATACGTGCAGGAGCTAGCGACTATAACTTTCATTTCTGTATAAATATACATTTTAATTTGTATGTTGGTGTGTATTAATTTTATCAAAACTGTATCTATATTATTGCTGTTGCCTCAGGCCGAACTGGTTTTGTCGAGGAACGCCTGTTTCCACTTCTGATTTATAGACTAACAACGAATTTCGTAATATCAGTACAAATATCATCTTAACTAGGTAAGTGAAGTTTTTCTACTTGGCCAGAAATCTACACTCAGGGCAATTGCGCCAGACGAACACTTAAAAACAAGGAATCCTTCAAAATGAGCGGTGATGCCAACAACAAATCTTTTGTGGATTTTGGACGCTGCCCATCGTCTAATGTGAAAACCAGAAACAAGACCTGAAGACGATGATAGATCCAGTCCTCGAAACGTCGCGTGATTTATAGCATCAAACGACGGACAAGGTCTAAACACTCAACAATCTCGACTGTACTACACGATCGTCAGAACAATTCAGAATCTAATAAATGTAATGTATATCCGATAAGTACTCTCAGAGAACATAGCTCAGTCAGTATAGTGACTAGCTACGGGCTGGACGACCGGGGTTCGATCCCCGACGGGGGCAGAGGATTTTTCCTCTAGCCTCTGCGTCCAGATCGGCTCTGGGGCCCACCCAGCCTCCTCTACAATGGGTACCGGGGTCCTTTCCCGGGGGTAAAGCCGGCCGGGGCGTGATGCTGACCACTCACCCCCATCTAGTGCCGAGGTCAAGGAAGAGAGGAGCTATACCTCCACTCACCCCAAACGCCTACATGGCGCATAGTGGGACAAACTTTACTTTACTTTTTACTCTCAGAGAAAAAATATTTGGAAGGACACAATATCCCGATTTTATGTTCATTTTAAGTACTGTTGCAAAGAACGCATCAAGGGACCACGTTACAACCACTTCAGACATTTGCGAATCAGTAACTAATAGAACATTCGAGGAGTAACGAGTGGACATCCCTAGTACCGGGGGGACGCCTGCTGCTAAATCCGAGACACAAACTATACAGTAGTATAATACCCCTAGTTTCGCCGCAGGGGATCACTGCGTGTTCTGGCTTTGTTGGGCCCCGGGGGGACACAAAAACTCGTCACGGAGTGATTCCGCACCGGAGACAATGCACCTCATTGTTTTTATTTAACGTGCTCATCGCAGAGAGCTTCGCCCGGACTGTGAGTGTCCAAAGTCTGGATCTACTTTACAGAAACAAGAATAAAACTGAAAAGAAATATGTAATAAGAAAGGTTTCTGACAAGAATTTAGCACAGTCATATAAATCCTTTCTTGGTGCTGTAAATTATTGTCTGTATAAAATATATACATATCTTCACCTTCGGATAGAAGTATGAGGAGAGGCGTTATCTGACGGCCCACTAACAGAAACTCAGTTTAAGACGCAGGCAAATCCTACGTCCAAAGTGTATATTCTTTTTTAATCGTACAATAGGTAACGTCCAAAGAAACGATTTTATTGAAACACTAGAAATTACAGGGGCCTTTTTTTTAATTATCTAACAGACACTTAAAATACACTTACTGAATGCTTCCATGAATGATCTTAATGACATCACATGGCCGTTCGATTTAGGTTACCCAGGACACACTAGAACGAAAATTTGGTTTTCACAATAAATCGCGTCTCTTTTAACTTGAGGCACACAGAATGTAACACGTTACAACAACAGCAAAGAACGGTTTTTCATACGAACTGGTGTTTCTTCGGATGAAAGGGAGAGGAACGCTTTATTAGTGCTCGGTAGTTCACATTGTTCGCTTGGCCTTCATGACAGCGTTAGCAGCGAATCATCTGACGCACTGCACGTCCTAGTAATGATACATTGCTTTATCAAAGAACATCATTTAACGTTTCTGCAATTTCCTTCTCCTGGGGCTGATATTAACGTCCCTGGCACAGTATTATTCATGTTTCTCACACAATGAACACTGACTGAAATTAAGTATCAGTGATGTCACAGTAGGAAAACCCAGACGTTGTTCAACAGTGGCTAATAATCAACATCGAGTTATTATTTCTTTAACAACGCTGTTTCGAAGAACTGTTGTTCCTCTCTTCACTTGTTGAACAAAAGTCGCCTCAATATGCCACGAAGTTTCCATTGCTACAACCCACACATTTCGTCCGAAGCCATTTTGAACCTAGCCTTGACAGCATCTTAAATTCCACGTTTTAAAAAGACTTAGCGACAAATCATGATTAGTTAAACAAACATATTTACATAATTCAGTACTACTAAGGACAAAAACTTCAATATAGGCTAAAATTACTTTGAGGATGACCTTCATTCTGATGATGTAAATAATATTTTAAACAATCGAGAAAAAATAAAAAAGGATGACGAAATTTCATAATTAGACGCATCATAACATGTTTATTCACCAAATATAATTACGGCGATGGAATGAAGGATGATGGGACAGCCCCCACATGGAAAGATAATATTAAAACGTAAAACAAGAAAGTTTACTGATTCATCTGACTTACACTGGGACATAATAACAGGCTTTTATGAACAAGGTAATAAATCGTTCATACATGTATCTACAGAATATCTTAAGTTCGTGTAATTTGTGTGTGCTTGTGGGAAAACAGAAGAACGAGAATATATCTCAAATTTAAGGTTTGAATTAGCAAAAGTGGGAGATTATGATTTTCCCCACCGATGTGATTGAATTACTTTGAAAATAGAAAAAAAATCTTAAACAGGTAAGGATCTAGAAGAAAGAAATCGTGGTCAACTTAGGGATCACCTGGAATAACTGCGTAAATCCACACAAACCTGGGTGGGTAAAAATTCCAGACTCGAACCCTGTATCTCACTGTTACAAATCCACAGCGTTATTGCTACGCCACCTTGCTCGACTTATGCATTCACATACTGGTATACGTGTTGCGAGGTCAGTCACACTGCAACGTTCGAAAGGCCCCTCGGTGACTCATTGTTACATATCGACCATGTTGATTTACTACGGAGTAAGAACGCTGTGGTCAAAATATTTGGAGGGCGGTACGCGATTCGACCTTGCCAGCGGTCGAAGACATACGGCGACTGCGAAGAGAGAGAACCAAATCTAAAATACACCCATAGGACTGAACTCAATAATTACGGACCGGGATTGTTCCACTCCGCCCTCTATTGTTACGAAACCGAAACGTTAAAAAGTAGTATTATCAACAATTATAGCTCGAGGGGGATGGGGTGGGAAAGAAACGTGTCAACTATTTATGTTTCGTACGTTATTTCATTTAGGCCTAATGTACGTGACGGTTGCTGACAAACTACGTTGTCCGCGTCTACTTCGTTGCTCAAACGCCCAGAGGTTTTCATTCTAAAATTTGTATGAATTTTGCTGTCCCTCGTATGCGTCATGTCTGACGTCCGCAATTATCCTTACGATATTTGGCGATAAGTACGAATTTTTTATCTCTTTGTTACATAATCCCTAACGTTTTCCTCATTTTCCTGTTACATCGTCTTTCTTACGTCCATATATTTTCCTCCGCAGTTCGTTCTCATACACACTGCCATTTTTTCTTTCCTTGTAATGACAGACAAAGCATCACACCAAAATAAAATCCTGTGTCCACTTACGTATTGTTGAAACTTGCTTGAAGTTGTCTTTTCACTTAATTACTGCACGTATTTCATAGGCGGCAATTCACTCACTTCTGGTGATCTTTAGCGATAAGCCTCTTGCAAGTGAACATTAGAAAATAACAACGTAAAGAAATTTTAAAAAATGCATATTTAAAAAGTCAATCATGTTTTAATTAAGGGGTAAATATATATAATTAAGTGTCAGAAAGGGTGGTTCATAAACTTAAAGCGAAATGTTTCCAATTATTATAAACATGTACATTAGGGTTAGATATTCATTGGTTTAAAGTAGCACTATTGTCCGATTAATATTATTAAAGTTACAGACTGATTTTAAAAAAAATTATGGGGTATATTTCATCAGGTCTACTTAATATATGCATGAATATATATCTGGGATCATTTAATAAAGTCACAGGGTAACAAGTGTAGTCTTATTTCAAAACCGCTGAGCTGTTCGTTGCTTTGGACGCAGTGAAACTGCAATTCAGCGACAGTAAATTTAACGTCTTGACCAAGAAAAAGAGAGAGATAGTGGTCCTATTCCGTTTCTCACCATGAGATTTGGAGGTCGGCTACAGAAGATAACAGGATGTCTAAAAAGTCTTATCACATCGTTTACCTGAATTGAACTGAATTAATCGAGCTACACAAATAGTCCTCACGCAATATCTTGGTTTCTGCGAGGTAAAATTAGGAAAACACACAGCAGCAAACTACTCCACGTTCAGACAAATTTCTGGTTCCACCGCTACTGTACCTTTCTCCGGTCGTAGGTCTGGGCAATAACAGAAAACATCATAAGCTACTAAAATGTGTTTACACAGATCGGGGTAGCAGTCGCATTCAGAACAACGAGATGAGTAGAACAATTAGAAAGGAATACAGGCATAGAGTTGCTCACAAGTAGCAATACAGCTGTTTACACATACACATTTCGCACACGCATTGCATACACAATTTAAGACTTATTTCGTCAGAATTTTCAACTTTTCCACAGTCGGATTTTACGTAAAATTCAGAAATACAGTCGTTCATCGTCGAATAAGAACGAGGCGATAATTTTGTACATTATAGAGCGTGGAGGAAACTGGCATGGCATATTTTAAGCCATATTACAAAATTATAACGAAGGTAATCATGACGTAATCACTTTTCCACGAAACGAAACCGTAGGATAGAATGTATATTTAAAAGCAACATGCATAAACCATTGAGCTAATTTTATACAAAGTGTCGTTACATTATTTGAAACAAAATTACCCAAAATATTATAAACTAATTTCGAAGATGAGTTTCATTTTTTATACATTAAAGGGAAAAAATAATTAATCATAGCTGCCTAGTGGAAACGGTACTTAAATACTAATTTAAGTTGTGGCTGAATCTTCGTACCCATGACTTTCAGATCTTGTATCATTTAAACGTTTTCTTCGGTTGCATAAATGAGCATTACTTGGTATCTTGTGCAGTTTTTTATGGTTCACCCGGTGTGCGAAATAGCTTTAAGGCTCAAAGAATGACAAAGATTAATACAGAGTAATACACATCCGACAGATAGACATTTCTTTTAAACGTGTTTGTACGCAATAAAAAAATAAAATATTCCCATAGCCTGTACGTTCTCTCCGTGTAGGTCAATTGTCCTGAGAAGCTAGATTCCACCTGCGAACACTGGCCAGAACCAGGGATATCAAACTTCCATCTTTAAGAATCGTGTATGGTATCGGTACTTTAAGCAACAGGACTTTTGAAGTGACATTTCTTATGCCCATTAACTAACTCAATGGAGAACTGATTAGCTTCTTGAGAGGCTGATAGTATTTCAAACATTTACAAAATTACCAAAATTTTACTGAATACGAAGGTTCATTACGGTATTCACAAGAGCAGAGCAAGCCACCAGAGTCAGATTAATTCAAACACACCATCCCACCCTGTTTTAATACCCATGTTAATGTCGTCCCATCCACACCTACGTCTATTTGGTCCCGGGTTTTCCAACAAAAATTATATTGTCTATTCATTTCTCATCTTTCTCAAGCAAGCCATATGCCCTTTCCATCTTAGCTCCTTCATGTCATTTTTAAGTTTAAAATATATTATTTCTTTAATATCACCAGAACATATTCATATGTCAACTCCATGCTGATATACTTACACGAGAGTTGAAATCAAGAAGTCTCCCTTCGCGGACGAGCAAAACTATGGACGAAAATGTCTTAAGGAAAGAAGGGAGGAAGGAAAATTAATTTCAGGCATATGCGGTAATGAGTATATTAAAATAAACAGTCGGTCTGTGTCCCCCGAACACTAGGTCCCACGAAACTCGCTGCCTGCAGAGAATGCACGCATATTGGACACCACTCGCCAGAAACAGCGGTCTAGAGCCCGGGGCGGGAGTCAGGATAAAAAGAGACAAAAAGGAGAACAGGACATATACTATATGTGCGTCCAAATAAGGTGTTGCCTCAGCCAAATTAAGTCGCCGGTTACTACGTCACCGCACGTTGCCAACTGATGATCGTGGAATTCCACATTTGAAAACGTGTTGCATTCTTGCAGTTTTGATTCTCCGTATCGGAAATGATAAGATTCGAAGTGATTCGGTCATGTACGAACGGTTTTTAAACTATTGGTTACTGTCCATAACCCGTTTAGATTGAAGGAAAAGAAAAGTTTTTTATTCTTCTTTTTAAGTTGGACCACTTCAGAATGTATTGGTGAAGAAAGTATTTGCGACGGAAGATATAAATTAACAGGGTGATGGAGAAAACTGTATGAAGAGAAGTCATACACACAAGTTTTACTCATCAATTAATATTGTTCCCGTGATTAAATCAAAGACGTTGTGATGGGTTGACATGAATAAAGCATGCGTGAAATTGGAAACGCTACGTAAATTTTGGGTGGAAACGTCAGAATAAGTGACGAAATAGGAGTTCGATTTTAAGCTGGATTTTAAAGAAACTGTGTACGAAGGAGTGGGACAGTCTTGAAAAAGGGTTTATGGTTGACTGGTTAAGCGACTGCCAATTTCTGAAAGAAAGATTCACTTCCATGCATCCGGTTACTCAGAGTCTGTGCAATTGACCTGTCAGAGCTAAAGCCCAAAGTAAGAACGAAGTTAAGATATCACGCTAGCTGGACTGGCCTGACGCACGTCACAGGGGTAGTGGTAGATTAATGTGGAGCGAAAATGCGATGGTGGTTGGCTAGAGGAAACAGAAACACCCGCAGAATATCTTTCTTTGGGTCCGACCGCCCCGGGTACGCCACAGCTACAACATCGCAGTAATGATAGTGCTTGCGGACAGAGATACATGCTTGCCCCTTACTTTTCAAGCAAACGCCAATATATTGCAAATACACGGATGTTTGAATTATTCAACGTTGTGTAAGTTAAGGGCAGACAACGACCCATATCCCACTCTTTGAATACGATTGAGACTAAACCTAAAATCATAGAATTGGGCTATAGCGATAGTGAAGATAATCCTCCCAATTAAACCCGATACACATTTACTTACAGATTTAAAAATTATTCAAAGCCATCCGTTTCATTAAAGCGCCATCTACCATTCGAATATTCACTAAGCCTCACGGCACATATTTACACATGGTGCCATCTATTGGCAGACATGAAATACTTGCAATGTTTTTCTCCCTGTGGACTGCGTCCCGAGGACGTTCGTTGTAACGCACACACATTCTTGATCGGACGCCGTGAAAACATTCTCACATTTTTTATCTAACTGGACAGAAAATCAGAACACTTGGCTTTCTTTGTGGATGTTCTGATGATCTTCTACGTTATCAGCAACAGAATACAAATATAATTGCAAATAACTATTACAATTGTTTCTCCGTACTTCGTTGTTCAAACCAAAATACAGTTCGATCTGCAAGCAAAAATAATGGCGTACTCCTTGGACTGTACATACTTTTTACTCGCGTCCTTTATGGCCTTGCGTACCAGACTGATCTTAATGTTCATTTATTGCAGACACAAACCTTTCTTCCGGACCTGGTCATATTATGCATATCACATAGCAAAGGTATGAAATTATTTTCACTTGTATTCGGTTAAAATGTTCGCCTTGTAAAAACATTCCACAAGACAAGGTCGATATTTTATGGCACGAATCAAGTTTTCGTATGAGTCGTCTTTAATAAAATCGGCAAAGTCCGATGTGAATTTCATGTAGAGTAGTGGTTACAATAAAACAATATAAATGGGAATTAAAATCTCCTGATATCATGCGTTAAACTTTCAGTACAAAATACGAACAAACCCCTTTCGGCAACTTCGGAAAGAAGCACTCGGACGGTCACGTGACCTCCCCATAATGCGTTCATTGAATACACTCACGTAAAGAATAATAGAAAAAGGTTGCTACTCAGCCTACTTTGGCCTGATGATGGCTACCGTAATTTAGATCGCTGAACTCCGTCCTATCGCCTCCAAGTAGAAACCGTGAACGTCAAAAACCGAATCGTATTGTCTCTCTGGGTTTTGAACGCCTTCAGATCCATTACAACTCTGATTAATGTACACATAACAGTGACCGGTTTTTATACGGGGCGGCCCTTTTCCAGAGAAGCCATCTAGTAATTTCACAGTCGCTCTGGAATTCAATCAGTAGTGCTGCCGCATGACAAAACAACAAATTTCCCATACCAGTGACTGATAATATAAATTTCTACAGGTTAATAACCTTCATGAAAGGGCATATCGTCTCTAAAAACCGTCAGTATCTTCCACATACTAATATTTATTTAATGATCTTTAATCTGTTTGATTGTTTTCGCGGTAACGTATAATTTCTGCTGTTAAAACTCGCAAATCATTATTTTTAACTGTGAAGGGATGGCGGTAGAAACTTCTTTCATTAATCTTCTCAATCATAAATAACCCATTGACAATACAGAAGTAAGCACAAAGACAAATTATCGTAGCTTCTTTCTTGATCTGTTTGATAAATCAGTTCGAATACCTTAAACAGATGTGTACAACATCCAGTACAATAGGCCGCTGCTATCATTAGCTCTATTCGATATTCCTTCAAACTCTGACAGCCACAAAGACTAAGACACTGACCATTAAAAAAATTCATCTGTGTTTTAACTGACATTAAAACTTGTTGAGGCGGAAAGAAATGGAAGTTGTTATGTCTGGATTTCAAGGGTTGTCTGATGTTTCAATACATTAGGAATGTGGCATTCTTCGATCAAACAACAGATACACAACTCTGGCTACTTCAACATACGAAATAATGTAGTGACTTTTTGTTTTGTTTTACTTTATATACATATTGAGAAGAAATCGAAGACTTCAAATCGATCCATCATATGACTATGTAAAACGACGAGGATATACCAGCTGCAAATGTAAGAACTTTTGTTTGAAAGAAAGAAAATGAGACAATAAGAAGAAATACAGAAAACAATTTCTTCAGCAGCACTTACCTTTTGCTATGAATTCCAAGCATCATCGTTGTCATTAGAGAAGCCTGCCAGTGGGCCGAACCCTCGACCCCGCTCTTCAAGCAGAGCGGCCACAGTGTTCGGCAAACAAACCTGTTTGAAACATTAAACGTACGTTATAGTCTAAGGCTTCGGAACTTAAATGGCATCAGCTAGCAATACATGTAATACTAGTTCGAAATGAACCATCCTAAGCCAGGGTGCTCGCGTATCCCCCGACCCTCTGCTAAACAGACGCATCGAACCAGTCACCCCTACACTGAGCCTCGTCATGCTAATGGCCACTAAGCCATGACAAAAGCTTCGTATTTCGTAAAGCAAGATGAAATGAAAAATTCATTACTTCTTAAAGAAAACTATCCTATGTGCAATTAGCAATGACTGGCTTCAAACGGCGACCGCTGGGAGGCTGTACCCCCACTTGATTAAGAAACAATACCTAAGCAACGCCACTGTCTGCAGTGATCCAAGTGGGTGTCCCGCAAGGCGCAGTTACAAGGAAAAGTGGGGTCGAAATCATAGCAAGCCTGAGTTACTGAAGATCCAATGGTTGACTGTATTGCGTCAGAGAAAAAAACTGTTCTAAACGTCGTAGAAGAGCAGCATAATACAAATTGTCACCATGGGCAAACTATGAGGAAACAGGAGATCATAATTATCAGAGAAATAACGGAGTACGCTCACGCACCTATTGGCCGAGCACTGAAATATTAATGGATGTCAAGTTGAGAAAATCAGTGACACAAATAGATAAAAACTCAATTCTAAAAACGAACAGTGTTCGCCAAAACAAAATAGTTGATTTGTTAACATAAACAATCTATAGCAGACCCTTTCATTTGTTTCCCTTGCAAAACATAGTTTTAACAATTAAACTACGTAATAGCAATAGAAAGTAAATGCAAATATTTCAATTTACGATCTCTAAAGGAAACATGGATGTATCTATGGTCCTTTTATATATAGTAATTTTGAAGTATACGTTTTGTGAATGAATTTCAGTGTAGTAATTATTTGTTTGTCTTCTTGTGTTTTGCGTATAATACTCTCTGAAAGCGAAGTGTAATAAACGTATTTTTTTCAGTCTTTATTGACAACTTAGTCGTAATGAAATGACAGTGAATAAATTATTATTGCCACTTCTGGAGTCTCCTTGCGAGAAATCTTGACACCTAAGCGTTATGTATGACTTAGTGAGCTTGTCACAAGCAGCGCATCTGGAAGCTCTGGTTTCTACTCTCTGATAGGAAATGGGCTAAAGTGACTGAATTATTTCCCTTGGTTTCCTGGTTCGTCAGTTACTTAACTACGCTGCACTAACTGTAAATACTCAGGGTCAAAATACATTACATGATTATTATATTAGTCTGAAAAGAATTATGAGACAGCTTTACACTAACCAGCCACGTCAGTTCAGGGACAATGCGTAATAGCCCACTTGCAATTTTGACTTGTCGAATTCCATTTCTTTATTTCCTTCTCTTTTCTTTCATTTACTTCTCCATCGATCCATCTATTTCCTTCGCCCTTCGTACTGTCTTTCTTTTTCTTTATATAATCCTTCCTCCATATATCACTTATTGCTTTTCTTATCACTTGTTCCTCAATTCCTCCGAATTCATTATTCCACCCTTCTTTCATTCATTCCTTTCTGCCTCCCTCCTTTCGCTACCTCCTTTCATCCTCCGCATTACATTTTAAAGACCCTGTCCTGAACCGGTCCATGCAACTCGGTGAACAATTAATTTTGTTTAATTGCCGAGCAGCATGAATATAATAGGTAGACAACAATTTATCAGCATCTCATGTTTCTCATCCCGCGACTATCCGTCTACTTATTCACCGCTTTTGTTGCTCCCCGCCCATTGACTTGGAGAAAGGGAGCGTGCGCCTCATCTATAATCATTTTAGCAGGCGTCGTGTTTCGGAACAGCCGATCGTCAATTCCGCTTTACACCTAGGGCGAATCTTTAACCAAAAGCCCTCGAGCTACGGCGGAAATTTTGGTAGACAAAGACTAATATTTTCACGTGATAAATAGAATGCACAGAATTTGTTACATCCGTCTCACGTATCGAGAAAATTCTTCGTCTATTGCGGTTTAAGCACTGTGGCGTGTTTCGAATAAAAATTAATCTGAAACAACAAATCATTTGTACAAAAGGTAGGATGTGATTAACACGAAACCAGTTTCTCGCAGTGTTTTACCCAACATGGTAACACACGCATTACTCAGGAAAGCGCATATTGATGCCTTGACTGGGATTCGAGAATGCGACCCCACTCTGTGCAAACGAATTCAACCTTGCGAGCAGCAGAATCCAATCGGGAGATAAGGGTAGATATTTCGCCTATTCAATAACATGTCATATATTCTCTATCAAATAATTAAATGCATTAAACCCTCAACTTTATTTTTGTCAATGATAACCGGTTAACCACAGTCTGCATCTCGGGTATGGTTATAATTCGTTCAAATAGAATATGATTACAGAGTAGGTCAGCCATAATGTAATCAAGAGGTAACTACAAGTGGTAGCCTAGACTCCAGCTGTCCTGAAAGAGAAGTCTGTACTTTTCTTTTCTTTTAGCAGAACAAGACATTATGAGACTGGTAAGTTTTGGTGTCCTAACTTTGAAAAAGAACCTCTTCGTTTACTCATCCAGTGTTGAAATACGAAGACATTTTAATGCGAATCTTCTAAATAAGGTCAGCTTCCAGCACAGCTTAACGAACTCAAATAAACAGCTTTGTTATTTTCATAATAAAGTGAAGCTTCGTTAATTAACGTTATATGAACACAGCCTGGACATTAATTACTCCACCTAGTCCTGAAAGCTCTCCTTGCCGTGAATTTATCATGTGCTTGTAACAAGTCAATCCATCCCATTCTTTATTGAGACGTAAATGTACAATACGGAGCGTAATGAGATACTTTTTTAAAAAGAACAACCGGTTTCCCGCGGGTCACAAGCAAATAAACTTAGTCCGGCAACTGTATATAAGGGTCAATCGTCACTGCCGGCCTCGTGTCTGTTCAGAAGATGCAATATTTAATAGTAAAGTAAAGTAAAGTTGGGGTGAGTGGAGGTATAGCTCCTCTCTTCCTTGACCCCGGCACTAGATGGGGGTGAGTGGTCAGCATCACGCCCCGGCCGGCTTTACCCCCGGGAAAGGACCCCGGTACCCATTGTAGAGGAGGCTGGGTGGGCCCCAGAGCCGGTCTGGAAGCAGAGGCTAGAGGAAAAATCCTCTGCCGGCCACTTTACCCCCAGAAAAAGGCGACGGTACCCAATGAATAGGAGGCTGGACACAGGGGCTAAAAAAAAATCCTCGGCCCCCGTCGGGGATCGAACCCCGGTCGTCCAGCCCGTAGCTAGTCACTATACTGACTGAGCTATCCCGGCTCATCAATATTTAATAGTATCTGTTCAAAACCCTTTTCTCAAACACCCTCTTCCCTTAGAAATAAATTACAACATTCTAGTATAAAATATTGTCCTCTAATGATAAACATTGATACCATCAGTGTGATCACCCTTTAGTCGCTGTTTGCAGTTGCCTGGTATAAGGTCCAGCTACTATTTTAGTAATGTACAAGTTAAATGATGTTCAAATGGTATTGCAAAGGGGAATAAAACTGAACAAATCATTTACACAATCAGTTCGTAACAAAATAATTAACTGATATGATTTTTGTGTCAACTCATCAGTTTTTCTCCATAAAATTCTGACAGGCGGAGGAACTCCACAAATACCCAATTCGATTTTCTGATAAATGAACAGGGGACCCCCAGAATATAAGCTGGAGCAGAAACAAATGCACAGCTCGAAAAGACGAAGTGCGACGTAAATCACTTTTACTTCAAGTGATCTCGTCGTGTCTCTTGTCACGACACCTCCCCTCTCCAATGGTGACTGGCCTTGCAATGAAGGCCAGCACGAAATCACTTCAGTGTCAGCCGCAACCTTTGACCCTGCACTTTGTGTCATCCAGTAAAGCGTTTCGCAACGCAAGCCTTTGCTTCCTTTTCCATAACAAATCACAGTTTCATATTTCTGGCACAGTAATCGGACTGAAACCGAACGCTGCGTTGTTCGATTGCTTCGGTTGTCATGTCAGCAGAGTATGAAGATTACCGTTCAGGTGTATTAAGGCAAGTATTAAACTGCGTTTACCACTGCTAATTAGAGATACAGATTGCACTTTGAGAGTTTGTTTTCAAGTCAAATTTGTGGATTATCATAAGTGGAATATTAAATTCAGATTTAAAATATTACCATTATAAGACCATCTAAATAACTTATTATGTGTGAAAATGAATAGAGATACCCCAACAACGACCATATCTGACCTGAGGCAGGAAACGAAGTTCAGTTTTCCGGAAAGTGATGGCGAAGATAGATTGTGGTCTTTTGTGTTATGGCACCGTGCAATCGTGTAAGTTTTTACTGAAGTTTCGGACAAACATGCTGCCTCCACCTTCTTTCGTGAAGATGAAGAAGTGTCCCTCCTAAACGATTATATCCGTGTGCTTACCAGAATAAACAGTGTAATAATCCCGAAGAAAACAATCTAAAATTTCACGGCAGTGAAAACTTCAAATCGTGTAGCGTAGGGTAAATCTTTATGTCCGATTGCTTTCTCTCAACAGAATCGACGAATCAGCCTTCGTTATACTCGGCGTACTTGGGGCAGTCCTGTTTTTCCTTCTTTACTTGTATTGGTGTGCTGGAGAGTGTGCGAAGCAGAACATCCGACGTAAGTCCGAACTCTTGCCCGGTGACCTTTCTCTCGGGGTTTGAACCACGCGATCATGGATGGGATTAATCCGCTGGCATACTTTTACCGGTATAAACGTCCTCACCTTTAGTTGCCACTACTTAAACGATTGTGGAAGTCAGCGGATGAAAGTCAAGTAAATTTATGACAGATTGAAAGTTACTATTTTGAAAAATATACATTTTACATTTTAATTTAAAGTAAACAGAGTCAAGTAATACTCAATTTACTGATCTGCAATTCACCAATGTTTATACATTTTTATGTTTTGGGCTATAGCATTCTTGCGTTATCCAACTTATTTCTATGCCTCCCACCGTCATTCTTAAAATAACACTCAAGCCTTTTCGTTAAAGTACCAGATTTTCTCGTGTTCTCTCGATTCCCGATTTTTCTACTGTGTGCCAAAAAGTAGCTTGGCTTGGAAACATGTGCCCTCAAGTGATAAAGGTGGGTTCGTCTGATTATAAACTGCTACTTATTCCTCTACCTGCATATTTTTACCTGGAAAATAACCGTATTAGTTAATAAACTGTAGAACAATTGGCGAACTGGACTTAAACTTATGAACAGTGAGAATTTCTCGAAACATGAAGTGCCCTAAACTTGTAGGTTTTCACGGCGGTGAGTCCGAAGATGGCTGTAGCGCCTTGTAGCCTTGCAGAAGTTTACCAGTGTTTCAGAGGTTCTTGCTGCTGTCATCAACAAAGCGATCGCCCTGATGATGGAGGCAGCAAGGACCTCTGAACTTCATGCCACTCCTACACTACAAAATATGTATCTTCTTTGCAGGTAAAATAAAGTTTTGTATTTTTCAGGTCTGGGAGTGATTATTCTTGTACGCAAGCGTACAGAGAGCGTAGAAACTCTATGCCCCAGTGTAGAGGACCCCTCAGACATTGAGACAGCCCCACACATTCCCCCTGAAACACAAGGTTCGTATATTGCACAAGCCGAACTAACCTTGTCACCAATGAGACACTGTCTTTACCGCCCCTAAATCATATGCTTGGCTATACTGAATCAATTTTTCATAGCTGTGCAGTGACGAAACATCCTCCGTCATGTACAGGTTTTTTTATTTAAATCTAGGGCAGGTTATATTTTCAAGGCAACACTGCAATAGCAAACTACCTTAAATATATTCATTATACCTTAAATCCCCATTCTAATTCAACACTCCGCCCTGTCATTCCCTGCCTTACAAAATAAACAATGCATTTGATAAGGCGTTGTTGAATAAACGAATTAACAGACTCCAGAATATTTTCCTGATTACCTTGTTCTGTATTCCATAGACGTCGCACCAGCCTCTCAGATGCTCCACTCACCGGAAACGAAACGCTAACTGGCGAAAACCAGGTCGGTACGCACGAGAATGAGACAAAAATTAACAGACGTCGCTCCGAAACTACAAGAACCAACTCGTCATTCTTCCACACACGTTTAAGAATAATGCGTGAGGGCGTAGCAGCTTTCGTGTATTCGTCTGTCAGTCTTTATGCACGTAATTAGAAGTCTATCGGCTAAATGTAATTCTGGTCCAAACTGGTGTCATTTTACACAAACGAAGAAAATTTAATATGTTTATATGTTGTGTATTTTAATGATTTTTTAAAGATAATTGCCAGAAAACAAAATTTTAAAATTATACCCATGAGAATGCAGCAAATGACTGTAGCTACATAACGTGATAATTTTTTAAATTATAAATTAAATTGGCCATTTAAAAATGAATTAACAGAATGATTGATTTAATTGTTTGTTTTAATGTTATTATGAATAAAAGCTACTAAAATCTACCTAAGATAGGTATAAGATTCTGTTTTAATTTTCAATTAAAGTATTGTCGCACTTAAAATATTTAAACGTAAAGTCCTTATTTTAAATAGTACTTAGAGTTCCTATTGTTTATGATAAGCTAAGTGATCTCGCAATATATTTTATTTTTTGATATGGAACGAATAGTAATACACAGAAAGAAGACTGACAAATTAGACTGGTTTTAAATAAAAAATGTGATTCTATGTAGCAACTTTCGGCTTATAAATATGTAACATACCTACATGTATCTACTGAAGAAACATTATGTCATACAAATAAACTTGAAACTCGTAAGAAGCTCTTATTATTAAAACAAATGTACTGGTAATTTTAAATATCCAATCATGCACTTTATTTTGTAATAACTAACAAATTCCTTATACTTAAATAAATAAAATATAATCTAAATAATTTTGTTAAAATCCGTAACATATGCGATCTGAAATTAAGGTGCATATCAAAGTGTCATGTTCATGTTAATCAAATCTGTACACCATGTCCCCTGAAAGGATAAGCTCATTGACAGTAGGGTACCGGTAACTGATGAGCAGTGATAAGAGAAATATAAACTGATAACAAAAGTTCAATATCAGAAGTGCGCTGTAGTATACGATAATGTAACTGAGACGGCGCACTCCGAAATCAGCATTTCGCTATTTACTCCTAAGTCACAGTTTAACTACACTAGGAAACGAATTGGAAATGTCCAGGCGGTGTTCTCTGCTTCAAATACTGTTACTGCTGATATGCCGCCTATCGTCTGTTTCTTGCAGCACCGCGAGGTAATGTATAAAAACTGTATTTTTCTGTTTATTTATGTGTAGTTTCCTTGACGATGATTTTTCTGTATCTCAGACTATATACAGGATGATAGTGAATAATGAATCGGAAAGGATGTCGAAGGAAACGGTCGTGAAGACTGTAAAGAGTGAAGTCATTACCTCGCTCTCGCTGTGATCAAACACAGGCACTATAATTGCGATGATTTGCCCACGACATTACTCTGCGAGTGGAAGGAAAACAGGCCCATATCCTGCGTGAACCAAAGACATTACTGACATTGGAAATGAGACAGTGAGCTACGAAGTATTTCCGCTGGGAAATAATAACTTCTGTCTTTGTTGCGCCGGAAAAAATTCAGGCTAAAGACTCCATTATAGAAGTGAGGATCACCAAAAGAAGATTACGGATGACATCAAGGAATAAGGCACCACCTCACACCGCGTACATGCTTCACTTCCACAACCCGCGTGGTGGTGACTCATTACATGATTGGTCGTGCTCTCAAGATATGATTTCCTTCCTCTGTTTAGCACTCCCGAAGCCGTAGCTGGAATCCTCTGTTTCGCTTGTTTGGGAATTATAACAATCATCCTGTGCTGCAAACATTACTGCCGACGTAGCAGCGCTGAGACAGCACAGCGTAAGTATTATAATTATTTGCCTTATAATGACGCACATAACCGTCCTGGAAACAAATATAATAACAGACAATAGCAAGAACAGTCAACATTGTAGATAAGAAGAATAATTTGTCCAATCTCAATATGGCGCGTAAAGTGTGTTCCTTCACAGTCTTGCCTGCATGCTAGCTAGATATTGCCTACAGTATAGTTGAGGTTTGTATGTTGTCCTTAGATTTTTGGGGGTTGGAGTTTTGTGCACAACTTCAGCTTTCGGGAATGAGCAGCATCGAATTTTGAAAATCACCCAACGTCTCGGCAAACAGTGCAGCTACCAGAAACGCCCACAAATTAGATACTCACCCTCAAAATGATAACTGCAACGTTTGCCGAAACCGGTTGTAAATTGGATGTTGAATGTATTGTACAGAAATGAGAATTTGAATTATACGATATAGGCCTACCTATTATTCACCCGTTCAAGATAATAGTCCTATGTATGAAGCCAGAATGTTTACTACTAACGTTAAGCAAGGCTACCGATTCACCCCATCCTGAAACAGTTCAAGTAACAAACTTTTCGCTGCCCCGCGCCTAGCACCGATAGCGTGTGAGACATCGGAAATGTAGCATGAAAGAGTACATAAAATATATAATTCTGATTAAAAAAGCTTCAAGGTCTCAATGAGTAAAGTGATTGGCTACAAGCCGGATGACAAGAGTTCGATTCCCGTCAGACTTATTTCTTAACCATCACTGTGTCGAAGCCGGCCATGGTGCCTACCAAGCTACCTATCCAATGCACAGGCCTAAGTCTCATGCCCTCGTGCTTAATTAAACACAGGAAATACTTTACATTACATTAAAACTTCTAATGAGATATTTTCATACGAAGATTTGTGAAGCATTTAGAACAGGACAGAGAAATACTATTACATTGTGATGACGGACTAAACTACCCTAGGGCTGAATTTTGTGTCAGTAGTGTTTGAAAGACTGATTATGTAGCTGATTATAATGTGTGATACTTCAACGTTTTTCAGAGATTCCAACAATCGTAATTGCAGAGATTCCTGACAGAGTCACTTGCCCCTATTGTTCTGGTGACTCGTCGAATTGTCCGCTGGCGACAAGTCCAGCCTACTTTTACTCACATCCGCAGACAGGTGGGCAAACAGCAGTATTGTTATTAAAAACGCGAAAAGAAAATCCGCTTAAAGACGTTACGTTTACGAAGTACCACTTATTAATACCTTTATAATTTGCGGTTAGTTTACGTTACGTTACGTTGGGTTACATTAGGTTAAGATAGGTTAGATCCGTTAGGTTAGGCCAAGTTGGATTCGGTCGGGTTAGGTTAGGTTATGTAATATTGTTATTGATATGGATAAAATTATTAGATTGTGACACAATTGACTGAATTTCTCTTGCAGCATACGAACCCCCGCCGAGCTACTCGTCTCTCGTGATTCACGAGTGTCCTACAATACAAAAGACATTCCAGGTTCAAGACAATGCACCAAGCGCTGACCATCCTAAGTGACATCCACTTGAGTACAAAGACAGCTCCTTCTTTTATGTCTCTACGAATCTAAAATTGCTAACAAGTGTCATCCACAAATGACCCAAACACGAAACACGACAGAATATTTAAACCGTCCGTTCTAATGAACTTATATTGTGACACCTTTTTGTTAAAGAAGAATAGATCAATAAGAGGAAAACTTTGAAAAAGCTGGACATGCACAGTTTATATTTACCACCGAAAACCTTAGCTCTTATCTCGATACTCCAGATGTGTATGATTGTACAACACTGAATGTCTATAATCCACACATTAATGGTCTGAATCAGGATTAGGACCCATGGTTTCAGTCATGTTTCATGTCAATATCTCACATCAAGGGAAGAAGAATTCAAAAAAGGGCATCGACTATACCGTACATTCTAGAATCATCAGAAATTTACCCTCAATAATGACGGCAAAATCTAGAGAAGTGCTTTAAATACACATTTTATTGATAAATCTTTAATGTGACTCGAAGGTTAATTACTGTGTTCACATAAACTCGTCACACTGGTCTATCATGTTTTACTTCAGTTCTTCGCATGTCGAGGTAATAATTTAAATTGCGTCACAACCGTTTCCTACAACCTTCAAAATCATCCTACCACGCCTCATTCGACGATACAAAACACGAGCAGTTCATATAGCTTTCAAAATAACAGAATAATCTACCAACGCGACGGGCGGAAGAAAATCCTCGGGAAAAATGCTGTCGGCTACACACAAAATCTGAACTACGCACGTCTCCTGGTAATAATTACAAGGTAGTTCAATCCAGAAGATTAAGATGTCCTGAACGCGCAGATTGGATAGGTAACACAAGGAATTAACTCATAATTATGTATATTCTTCCCTGGAAGAAGTTCGTTGGGAGCCCATGAAGTAGCTGGAAAAATAATATTAATCGGGAAGTAGGCGAAAAGAATGTGAAATGCATGAGACAGACAGAGTGAGAGTAAAAACGATGCCATGTTTCACCGTGCCATCGACCTGATGATTGAGGCAGCATACCCCACTGAAACGTCGATAAACGTCTACCAGACTACGTGACGCAACAATCCAGAACACAGCCGTCTTCGCTTCAGCTGTTGTGAGAACCTGAAAACTCACCAGGGTGACAGCGGGCTGTTATCAACAATAACGAAACTTCGGGCTTGTTTGCTGTACTCCTACTTATTTGTTTCGTGTACAGTTTAATTTAACACAGTCTTTCTCTCTCACACACACAAAATTTGGGATAAAGAAGATCTTACTACATTAAATAAATGATTTTGTTACACTTATGGATCCGTTAGAACGTTTCATTGTCAATATTAAATTTACTGAAATAATTCCCTGGTCCTGGGTCACTCTTAACCCTTTAAAGCACACTGATACGTATAACTATCACCTAATTCAACATTCAATAACTCTGTATTTTATGGTTTTATATGATTCTCAGAATAAATAACTATTATTTCCTTAAACAAAATTAATAAACTGATCTTCATGGTGGATAAACGGGCATTGCCTGGAAACTTTCACAGCCGGTAAAATATCTATCAGCCCCCTCCCGAAACAAATGTAGTGTCTCGCTACCCCCCAATTCTCTCACTCTTTCTCTCCGGGCTTCAAGGACTAAACGGTCGTCAATCAATCACATGAAGAAAACATTACATGTCTTCATTAAATCAGAAGGTGCATCATCTTTGTTACAAAAGCTGGCTATGGGAATCTATCCCGAAGTATAAAAAAAGTGTTCACATCTGTACAATCAATTTCTCTAAGATCAAATTTTAATAAGAGTCTTCCATCCACACTCAGTTCCTAAGTAGTCTCTTCCTATGACGTTGTCCAAACAAATCCTGCATAAATTAGCTAAACTGAAATGATTATCAATCAGCAACGTTTCAAAAAATGTCGACATTGATACAACCATCTTTAATATTACAATCTGCTATTTTATCTTCGCGAAGATAATTTGAAAGGTAACTGATAACATTTATAGTTTGATAAAGGTGCTGTAGTCGCGATCGAGGAGAAAAGTATTGGCAGTGTGACAGTAGCTAGTGCTGCAGAAATGTGTGGTCGATAATTAATATGTTTTGTAATTCTTATGAAGGAGTTTATCCGGAGGAGATAAGAAGCAATGAACAATGGCATCAGCAGATTTTTCGACAACAGATCCTACGACAACAGCTATCCCTACTAAAGGGCAGAACAGGTACAGTACCACTTACCCTTTTCTGTTCAGTGTATTAGCTAGGGCAAGGAAGACAAGTAATGCATCAGAAACCTCTTGAAAACAGACACTTAGAAAACTTAGAAGGTGGGTGGATAATATTAAAACGGATCGTAAGGAAATTAGTTCTAAGTAAGGAGGATGATGAAACTAGCTCATTATCATGTCCTATGGCAAGCTCTGTTATTCGCGCTGTGGAGCCTTCGGTTTCTGTTAATTTTACAGGCTTAAAAATTGCCTAGAGTCACCCTTTCTCCTGAGTCGAGACGACAAACAGAAATTCGAAATAGCCACTTTTAAGATTAATAGATTATGAACTCACGTTTTGTAAAAGTACAAGTATCTGTAGTAATTAAATACATTGTCTGTTATCTGAATCCAGAAACGTGTAATTTATGTATTAGTAGTTTGATTTCTGCTCATGAAATTCAACAGTAACTAAAGACAAAACCCATTTTTCAATTAAATATAATACAATATTTAATTAAGCACATTCTATTATTTTAGCAACCACGTTTAGCAGTCTATTTCTGTATTTGAAATAACTTTTATAACAAGTTTAATTTTAAAAATGGTTATACCGAAATCTTAAAATAAACTCTGGTGAAATCCATCCTTTTCTAATACTTAAACCCACTGCCATAAAATGTGCTAGTACAGTTGATTTAAAATCATTTTGTAACAAAATAGTAAAGCTGTTGTTTGCAGTCACGAGTAAGTTAGTTCTAAAAACTTTGTGGTAGAGGGATAAATATTTATCTTGATGAGTGGAACATAAAATATTTCTTGCGCGGTCCCATTATTGACACAACATAACCTGTGCAGTTAAATATTTAAATAAACCAGGAAAGTAAACCAGATACCAGGCAATTAATTACATAGGAAAAGTCTCACTTCATAATCATCTTCCCACAACCTGAGAACATTACTTTCACGATGTATATTGAACACTGCTCTGGCTGGGCTTTGTATTTCAATCATATATCACTAGATTTCTTTATGAGGACTTTCATGTCATGTGCTTATTTCCCCTCTTGTTAATTATAATGAATTTTCTAGACATCGCAGCCCTAAAGAAAACTTATGCGTTATGGTTAGCCCGAAGTAAAGGGAACAAGGGGACAGAGCCTTTATCCTGAGAATCCGCGTGCAAAACACCTCACTGTATGTTACTTCTTTCGCAGCAACGATATGGTGCAGGTGTGGATATGGCTCTTAGTGGCAGTCGCAATTATTGGCTTCCTTTTCAAATTCTGCACTTGGTGCGCAGAACAAAACAGGGAGTCTGGTTCCACACGTAAGTTGTTCACAGTAATTCGATTTATGTTGTAATTCGCTCGACCAAATCAAGAAAACCAATAACAGGCATACATTGGAAAGGATACAAAATATTGAAAAATCAACACGTTAGTCCCTCACCTCAAAACATCGAAACGGTTAATACAAATTGCAGAAAATAATAAATTATAGGCCTTGCGTGAGACATCCATTTCTTTTTCCCCACACTTTACAACTATTTTAACATTTATTCATAAAGATGGCAGAACTACAGGAATCAACAGAATACGACCGTTATCTGAAGCGATAATCATATAAAACTGATAATTCGATTTCATCATAATTAAAATAAATAATGCTGAGTAATTCAAAAACCACTGTTCATTGTGGCCGTCTGGGCTGTGACGCCACATAACTGCCTGCCTATCCTAAAAACGAATGCACTGATCTTTCCAGCCACCAGGAGCCTGTCCACAGTAGCCATAATCGACGCAGCCGCTCCACAGTCGATGACGTGTCCTCGTTGTGACCCATCGGAGTACTTCGCTGGTTTAGATCAGCCTCCTCCTTACGGCAGCCTGCTGCAAGGTAGGCGCACAGCAGGCTAATACATGCCGATATCAGCCTATATGTATATGCAGTATATTCGTTCTAACCGTTTTCTTGTAAGGAAAAAGAAATTTCACTTCATTTGTCATTTCTTGCCCAAACTTATGGAGCCCTCGTTTAAAGCCCTCTATACGCCTCCGTAGCGCCAAAGGAAACTTATTTATCCGGTGCTGATACTTCGTATGCTTTGTACTAAAATTATTTTATCCAACATTTGTAATTTCTTATCAGTCTGAACGTCTCACTTTAATTGTATTTTTCTCTTTACATAAAGGCTACCATGAAGATCCACCCCCATCATACTCGTCTTTGATGCTTCACGCTTTACCGACTGAGGAACACAGACAACCAACTGCAAGCACAGAAAACCACACGGGTGACAGTCCTCACAGTTTACACATGTAGCCGCTGAGAAAGACAGGCGACCGCTTCCAAGATACGAGTGTTCACGTTCACATGGCTGAATAAATACATGAAAACCAAAACGGCAGGAAGAAACAGATGAAGTCAGTTGCAACAACAGTTAGTTATCAGTCGAAAAGGTTTAACAGAGATAAGACAGATCAAAGCACACCGTGTTTGTGTATGGCATGTGAACGTGTTTATAGTGATAAAGAACAAGGATTAGACAAGTAAAACACTGATTTCTAACGTAAAATATATGGTAATTAATTACACCAATAAATATTTAATTCAACAGAAATGACGAGCGCCGTAAAATAAGCCTGTCCATTAACTCGCCATAACTTTGGGCAGAGCAATGGACCTGTCTTAAGACAGAACACTTAATAATAATAATAATAACTACAGAATGTACTCTAGTTTCAATCAAGTTGCAATTTATTGATTTGGTTTATCAGTTATCTGAGGACGATGTATAAACTACAGAAGTTACTTAATTGCCACAGAAGAGCGAGAAGAAATGGATCAGAAGAATAAATCCAATTCAAAGTCCTGATACTGCGTTCTGCGTGGGCTGCCATACTACAGCCGGCAGCTGAAGTAGACAATAGATTATCACATCTGAATGACAGTAAATTATGTACGCGTATGGTGACAGAAAAGATATAACATTTCATTTGTTTTGGCGATTGTGACGCAAATTTGGCTTTACGATCAATATTATAGGCACATATTATGAGACCTGTGTTAGTTTGAATAAATAAAGCCCATAAAACTATAGTCATGATCCAGATGGTAAATTTGAATTGTAAAACAGATAAAATTGAAAGACAACAAACTATTTTTATCCACCCTTGTATTATGAGATTGACAGGAAATGTGTTTTGCACGCCCTGTTTGACAAGGTTAGCTTCGTTTTAGACACGCAAGAGGATCTAATCCGCAGACCGATAGAATCGAATCCACACAGTTATATAGTGAAATAGACGTCTTTCTTTGTGGAGGAGGGTTTATCTACGACGGTCGGGTGACGTAATACGAATGTCGCAAGTGGCTTCCTACAAAGCAGGCGCGTCAGTATTTGGCCTAGAAACATCTGCAGTTGGTTCTCTGTTACTCTGTGAAAAGGAAGGATCGTGAATACATGAACACAAGAAATAGCTTCTTCGAAATTCGAAAGCCGCTGGACAATTTTAAGGAAAAATGTGTAAGAAGTTCCCTTTTAATATAACAGGCTATATAATACTGGTGTGTAACAATTTAAATCTTATTTAATTAGGGCCATTTCAAGGCCAATGAGTAGATGGGAGAGAAATACGAAACTGGTTTGCAATTAATATGCCAGGGGAGCGTAGATTCGACTAATATGACTCAGGACTCAGTGTTTTTGTGAACACGGTAATAAACCACTGCGTTCCTTAAAGTCGGAAAATTTCTTAACCAGCTTAGCGACTATCAACTTGTCAATAAGGCCTCTGCTGTATGGAGATAGACTATTAGGTAACTTAAATACGCTATTTCAACTAAGAGTCAAATGACATGGGATTACCAAGAATTTAAATGATTTGTAAGGAGACTGTCGTCGCGCATTTCAAGGTAATATCTTGGCACTCGCTTAGACAGGCGGGAAAATAGTGATAAATCTCAGATAAAGTGGTAACCCGGACTAGTAGTATATACACCACTTTTATTCCTTGGTAAAGGATTTATCAAGATTTCTTTGTACTTACAACGCAGTGTTGATTATTACAGTAGAACTTCCTTATATTAGAACTTTTAACACATTTCTTCAATTCGAGGCAGGTAACCGTTTAACAGTGTAGAATTTGATACGTAGTTACAAGCGAGCTGACACAGAACCTTAGCAAGATTAAATGTTGTTAAACGGCTTGTAGGTTTTTAAGTTGCATTTCTGTAGCCCTCCTACTTTGTCTTCGTTTGCTACTGCAGAAAAATATACATTATTTAAAAAGTAAATCATCTGTACAGAGTGCACAAGGGCATCATTATTTCAATCTATATTTAATTAAATACGTCTCCATCGATTCAAATAAATGTTATATACATTAGTTATATTTACATTTAACGTCACGTCCTCGTTTTTCTTTCCTAGTAACAGTGCAGTATTTTAGGTCTTAATAATTGCGCGATGTCAGACTGTGTTTGTATTTTCTAAGAAAATAATAGTGATATTCAAGAAAAGACTGATAGCATTTCAATACTGCAAATCCATCCATCCACTTAACATTATTGCTCATATAATTAACATTTCAAATATAATTTTGCTCAAAAGTGGATCAATACTGACTAGTCCTATTACGTACTTTGTAAAGTCTAATTAAATTGTTTCATACATCAGGTTTATGATCCTGTATCGAATCCTGACCGAATGGGAAAGTGTTTAAAAAAATATAGCCTTCATTAAGAACAATGTATCGGCCTTTTGATGTATGTTTTCTTGATTCCTTTTTAAAACGACAGTTAAACAATAAAGATTCTTTAATGAAGTTAAAGATACGAAGAGATAAGACGTGTAAATTTATGTACTTTGTCACCCATTATGAATTCCGATTGCGACGCATGAATCCCATATCATGCATAAATAGCAAAGACAATTTCTCAGACACGACTTTGGGATTCGTGCGTGGCATGGCGTCGACACACAGACATTTGTTACGTCAGCAACGAAATGCGATTAATTCATGTCATGTTATTCACAACACAGTACTTTTGAGTACAATGAACACGCAAATTTTACCCTCGGTACTTCTTAGGCTACATCACGCGTGGAAACAACTAGACTCGTTTTCTGTACTTCGTTGAAGATGTTTATGGAATGCAAAACCTACTTCACAACAAACCGATTTTTCATAGGGGCTGCGAAATTCCAGACGCTGTATGTATATCGCAACTAAAAACCATTCAACTGCACTGTGTATGCCG
>NW_019060210.1:1878561-1906331 GCF_000696155.1 Zootermopsis nevadensis
CTCGAGACATGTATGCACATTGATATAAGCAGATACTGGGATGGGCCGATCACCAGTCCCAGAAACCCAGAATTAGTTCTGAATCATAACGGGATAGACGGACAAGTCCGTCATATGTAAGACTTGAGGTTCTCACAGCGGGTCATAGCCTAAGAAGAAAAAAGCACCCATCAGTCTTCTAATCACAATTTTATATTTGAACTGTATCACTCTTCGCGTGATATAGGACTTTATTAGTTTGCCCCACTGTTCCACTGTACAAAACAGATATAACGCACTTCCCAGTTTGACGGTAGATTAATTTATCCCTAAAATATATAATAAAATTCAGGTCAATACACAAAACTTTATTTGGATGTTAAAATTTAAAATTTAAATGTTAAAATTTAAATGTTAAAATTTAAAATTTTAACATTTAAATTTTAAATTTTAACATCCAAATAAAGTTTTGTGTATTGACCTGAATTTTATTATATATTTTAATCAAAAACACAAACATGACGCATGTAAACCTTAAACGTAATTTATCCCTGTCTGTCCGGAATGTGTGTGTATTGCTCCATATACAACACTAATGAATATCAGGCAAATACATTTAAAGAGAGAACCAAACATTTTTCTTGTCGTTGTATTTCACAATAGGCCCCTACGTAATGATTATTCATGCTGCTCAGTCCCACATAACCTCCAAAGTTGATGGAGCACTTTTAAGCTGATCAAATATCCTTCCTCGTACAACAAAAGTCATTAAAATATTATAGAGATTATTTCTTTAGTCTCTCCCATAAAGCTCTTGCCATTTCACATTAGGCGACTATTAACCTCTGCAGATGACAAAAACGCCGTTTGTAGGTACACAGTCGATTAAGCTCTACTAAGCAACTGCGACTTTACCACACTAAACACAAAACCAAAACTCAAAAAATAAACTTGAACTTAACCTAAATTGTTATTGCAATTTTCTAATCGTAAGGTCAACTCTCATACTGCCTTGACAGAACCTCACATGAAAGTGACGTTGGTATAGGTTCGTCACAATGTTTGCAGCAAAATACATTAATTCGATTCAATAAAATAAGGAAAACCTTCTGGAGCCAGTATTTTCTGAGCCTAATTGAAGACAATAACAGTCCGATAATAAACGAGATAAGAGATCTTATATCTGACATGATCTTGGATACGTGGGCACAAAACATGCCAGTGTGTTGTGTGCCAGATATGAAATCCCGAAATTATTTTGAGTATAGCTCCCGAAAAAAGTTTCGTCATAAGCCCTTATTTTCCAGAACAGTCTCCTCATCCGTGATCCTATTCATCACGATGGGAGGGACCATCCTGATGGTGTTTCTTGTGCTCACCTGCTACAGGATTTTCATGATCTTGTTTCGGAAAGAGCAAGACAGAGACAAATTCATAAGTGGTAAGTAGGTTTCCACTCATATTCCTAAAAACGTCGATGGTGGTCTTCCCATTTGTAACGCTGTTTGGACGTGCAGTAGATTACCAACGTTTCTCAGAAGTATACTTTGACTTCAGACCTGAAGATGGAGGCTGTATGTTCTTCCGAAATGTGGGTAATAATCTATAAGTTTAATCAGCCTCATAACTCACAAGACTACCACTGAAAATAGTGTAACCTATTTTAAACGGAAGAATTCTAGATACACTTACATTTATCATTAATTACTGGCAAGCAAATAATTATACGTCACAAATGAAGACTTGTGTGGTCTGTCAAGTCAGTTTGATATGCCATAAGATTAAAATTTTAATTTTATTTGTAGAAATTAATTAATTAATACGCTTATTTGTGAATTAATTTTTCATCCGCAGAAAATCGCAAAGTTATCTACTCAGCCCCAAGATGGCCGGTGGAAAAATCGGAACAGATTCAATGGAAAGTTCCACCAGGTAAAAGCAAGTGCAATGAGTGCAACTAATCCCACGGGAACTCCCACGCCAGTACGATACTTGAAGTATATCAGTGATTCAAATATTGCGCCTTCTATGCTGAAGTTCATACACTTGCTGGTAATTTTGTCTCTTACAGCGTACAAAGATTCACAACCACCTCCATATTACTTCGTGGTCGGGGGTCCAGAAATACAGCAACCTGAGACTTGGAACCTGCCAACGGATGGTACGTTACTGATCCAACGCGCCTAAGTGAAGCCAGAATGTAGCAACTTGTTTCAAAATAGTAGTTTCGGATGCAAATCATCATTATAGTCACAGTTTAAAAAAGTGGTCTTCAGTACTGAAGACTCTATCATATAAGTTTGGTCATGATGTTGACGAGCGTAGATCTAAACATTTAGTCACATGTGAATCATCATGACAGGAAAGCACCGAAAGTCGTTGTCGAGTGGTTAGCACTCCTGCTCCATATTCAGGAGTCCCGGATTCAAATATAGGCCCGGAGACCGGTTATCATGACTGAGGTTGTTTGTTTTTCCTCAGACCCTCCAGGCAAATGCGGGGATAGTACCTTACATCAGGCCACAACCGCTTCCTTCCACATACTTTCCAATTCCTTATTCACTATCATCCTCTCAATCGACGTTATACAGACTGAGTTACTGAAAAAGTGTATTAAAATAAACTATAAGTAAATAAGTATGAAAGCTACTACTCATGCTGAAAATATTTATTGTTAGAGAAGTCTTGGTATGTGACAGTTACAAAGAACTTTCATACAAGTTCAATTCTGAATATTTAGATCTCTTATTTTCTGATAGATTACAAATTGTTACAAAAATTGATAGATATTCCACGCTCTCCAAAATTGCAGCATATTTCTCTTGTCAGAGGCTGCAAGTGAAATTCTGAGGACATGGGGACAGTCTTCACATGCATAAAAAATTACAGTGTGGGGAAAAGTATTCAAGGGTATTTTATATAACGTGGATATCTTTACTATCAACTCTCATTTTATGTGGTATTTTTCTTAACGGTGGCATTTTTTATGTGCACTACGTACACCGGGCCCTACATTGAGGCTGTCGTCGGGCGTAATTATCTTCATTTCGCAGTAAAATTTGTAAATAATCTGCCCACAGAATGTCTGCATGCAGAAATTACAGACACAGTGGCACAAACTAAAATGATTATTCTTCCTTCATGCAGTCCTTTTTCGTTGATAATTGTGGAACTAGCAGAACAGGGTAGTGAAGTTGCATTCAAGAACACGCAGGCACTGTCTTCTGTTTCCACCCCCTGTTAAGTCTTAGGGTGACATAAAAAGTATTTTAATAACAGTTACATCTATTTTACAATTAATCATCTAATTAGGTACTTAGTTGGTTATATGACATTTAAGGTTTTCACGGCTATGAACATTTGGATTATGGTCTTCTCGGTTATAACGCAGTGTAGTTTTGTACGTGTCTATCAACATTTAGGAGAAACGCTGAAGATGGAGACGATATGTACCTCCGAAATGTTTGTGTCCTAGAAGTTTGCACAGCATCTTAATCCAAAAGGACACGCTATAAAATAATCTATTAATCAATCAGTCAGTGTTTTCGCCATTGTTTACCACATAGAAGGTTAAAATATTCTGATGAACGTCTCAGAACTCGACTGTCACAAGAGACAGGACGGATCTGAACGTACGGAGTCCTCGTTTCATGCCCACAGACACAGTCAGTGTCTTCGCAGCCTGATGGATGACCTCACTAACTTACTTCAAAGGAAAGATGGCTTCATGCGAAAGTCTCTTTCTACATGGCATAGTAGTTCTGTTGCTTCACTGTCACTTTTGTTCACCTGCTCTATCACTCCTACGGCCATGACGTTCGTTACTGATACTAAAATGATAACGACTCGTTTGATAACGACAGAAACCATCACGGTACTCTGGGCTTCAGATGGCAGTCAACGATGTAGAAGACGTACAATGATTTCATCGACATGTGAAGATAACATCTGAAGCCTTCGAGAACCGACAGACATGGATTTAAGGTATGGTTTCTTTGTCTGTAAATATTTATATTCCAAGATGATGAACAAAAATGTACCATTCTCCTTACATTATTTGCATCGTTAAACAAGGGGCAGTGAAATAAAGAGACAAGTAAAACACGCGAGGGGCACAATAAATACAAATGCAATCAAACAGCCTCAAGAAAATACACCCCTTAGGAGATACAGGCGTACATGAAAAGATAATATTAAAACTGATATTAGATAGACACAGTGTAGTGGTGTGGAATAAAATGGATGATGTTTAGAATCTATTGACTGGTTTGTGTTTGCGCGGGTGAACAGGGTGATGAGAATATCTGAACCAAAGAGAACAGAAACAGGATGGAAATTTTTGGTGTAGCAATAAGAATACTTAGTAATAACTTACCTGGCAACGTTACGGTAAGCCTGCTCTTAAATATGCCTATAAAAACTTTCCTTTCTTTTTGGTATGCACGTGATGTTGTGATAAACAACGTAAAAATGTTCGAAAAATGGTGCATTATTTTACGCATTTGCAATATCTTACAAACAATGGTGCTAGTACTGTTTCCGACATAAAAATTCGAAAGGAGGTGAAGTTGAAATTAAGGTATGGATTTATAAACGTGGAGTTATGATCATGTTTAGTTGCATAATGTTCTTCACTCCGAATTTCGATGGACTGTTCATATGCACCAAATGACACGGTCGAGTGGTTAGTAATCCTAATTCTTGTTCGGAAAGTCAAGATATACAGGCTATATCTACTGAGGGTTTTCGTGGTTTTCCTTAGTCCTTCCAAGTAAATTCTAAAACAGTATAGGAACCATATCATTTCCACATCGTTGTCCATTATCCCATTCGACGATAAACAAATAAATTAACACGCAATAAAGCACATATACATTCACAATGTAACTTTAAACTTTTAAATGCGAGTCTTTATGTAACTAAACCTTATCTTAGTATAATGCCTTGATAAAATACGATATATATTACAGAAAACATAGTTGAGAGATGGAGTGGCACTTTTTCTGCGTGTCTCAAACACCTAATAAATTCTGACAATGAAGGGACAGTACTCTTAAGCTTGGTATTTCGTGTGCAGTTGAAAAGTGTTCATGCAGCTTTTCTTTCGCTAAATGTAAGCATTTATTACAACCACGTACACTCGTACTAGGACAAAACGTTGTCTAGTAATGCTGTCATGCTTACGGTCAGTGCCACCCAACAAACAGGCTACTAAGATTCTGTTTATACCGAAATTAAAATTTGCCAACGTTTCTTCAGCGTTGAATGTCATGTCGTATTCTGTTTAATCTAATCACACTTGTTCAGTGTCAACGCCGTTAATCTGAGGTCCTTGAATAAGCCTACTTCCAACAAGCACTGAAACATGCATAGAGTTGTACATCTGAGGAACTTGAAATATGAAAAATGTTTAAAATGATGAGCGCTATGATGATAATATTAATAATAATAACGATTAAACATTCAAATATAGGCTGCAAAACTTGTTTTATAGATGCAAGTAGACCTGCTGTTCAACGATCATCACCCATAAATATTTTAAGTGACAGGCGTAAGTAGGCCTATGCAGACACGAACATGCACACACACGCATTCGTACATACATTCGAGTACATAGATACAGTGGTCTTAACGTCGCAGCCGAGTGGTTAGCATTCCTACTTCGAATTCGGGGGGGTCAAGAGTTCACATCTAGGCCTAGTAACTGTCTATATTCACTGAGGATTTCCTTAGTTTCCATCTCTAACTCCAGACAAATTCCGGATAGCACCTTAAATTAGACTACGGCCGCTTCCAAGTCATTGCTCATTAAATGACCTAATCATTCGACGCTATACAGTCTGAGCTACGGGCAGTGACTTTCTCGAAAGTACATGAATAAACATAGTTGGTAGTACAGTGCACATGTTAGAGTTTTCCCAAAAGGATTGAGCAATTTAAGAACTCCAAGTCTTACATTAAAACGCTGCCTATTTTAATATTGGAAATCAAAGATGCCACGATTTGTGCTGCAGTGCCATGGAAGGCGTGCTGATTGCAGCGGCAGGCCTGTGCTTACTTTTTCTGATGGGTGCTTGCTACCGCTGGTGTAAGCTAGTCAAGCGAGTGGGAACATCCCGGCGTGATATGGTCATGGGTAAGCATAACAACCACTACCACTGTTTCCGAGAGCTGCACTAAACTGTACGCTGATCCGTACAACCCTTGCAACTGCTTCATTCCTCATTCAATGAGTCCTATAGCGTGTCCTGAAATCCTATGTGCAGCATGTTCCTAGGTGAAAGAAACAAACGAATATTAAGGTATCCATCATTGTGTGTTCAGTGCCCCTTGGCCGTACTTATGTCAAGACTTCAGCAGACACGTTCATTTCCAGCTCGTCGCACAAACATCGCAGTGATCGGCAGTACTCCGCCCCAGCTGCGACGGCCAGCCGACAGCAGCTACTCGGAAGAATTAGCGGTGCGACACGAGAATCCCTACGCCTCAGCGTACAACGTGACTCACCCACCTCCACAACAACTGCCCCCCTATTCGGCTCGCCCCCCTCCCTACGAACCCCCTCCAGGTAGATAATGTAATGGTCTTTTGAATCGGAAGTTGTAACAGAAAATTATCCTCATCTGGTTTAAGGAAAGTAAGAGCCATTTCATCTGTGTATTAAAAAACGGCCCATCCATGATTTTAATTGTCTAATGACAACGACTGCTTTTTAATATATAAGACTAGAATTATTTTGTATTACTAGACCCTTTGGGGGACTGCGGATATGATGAAGAAGCAATCGTTTAAAGAGGTTCTTAATAGGAAAATGAGAACATGGAGGAGCGAAAAATATTAACATAACAAAAATAAATAATTAATAATTGCAGCCTGTCTTGCTTTATTTGTATTATTACGGGTTATAAACATAAAGATCTACTGGTAACCCAAGCACTTTAAAAAAAACGTCAAGTCTTTCGGAACGCGTGCATTTCTAATGCCTGTTTCTAATTGCAGTATTCCCCGATGAACCACCGCCTTCTTATGCATCAATTTCACGAGAGGAAAGGAGACAACAACGCAGAATTCGGATAGCGGCTACTAGAATCGAGACGAGAAGGATAAACCCATCTGCGAACGCGTAGAGTTCTGAAGAAGTCCTTCAGACGGTCGTAACTTACCGTGATATTTATATACAGAGAGTATGCTGCTGTAGACTGGAAAGCTATTCAAACTGAAACAGAACTCCCCCCCCCCCCCCCCGGAGGTACGGATATTTATTTGGACACGTCTTACAGGTCAGAGAAAGAGAATGTTTGACAATCACTGGAGTACAAAACAATACTGGGTGAATTTTATACCTTATTAATTACAATTAAAATGAGTATTTTACATACAACAATTCTGTTTCTCATTTCAATGTTTTCCATATCGTTCGTAATTAAATAAATAAAAGAGCAAGAACACAATCCAGTCTGCAGCAAATAAATGACAAATAAAAAGTAGGATGTTGATATTACACGAAAGTTAGACATAGTTTAAACAATAATTATATATTGTCCTTTAAATGAAACGATGTGTTATTGGATAATAAAAATAAGGCAGAAATACTGCCACAAGAAATGTCAACAGAATTACCTATCACCCCACACTTCACCCAACGATGGAAGGAAGATGAAGAAGGAAAAGAAGATGATTATGGCTACAGCCAAGTTCCACATCGTTCAAATTATTTGAGTGAACTTAAATTGCTCTCGGTGTGGAAGGTCTGCAACTTTCATCAGACATATTAATATGACTGTCGCTAGAAGACACGTGATGAAACATATCTCTGAGAGTAATATTTAAGCACAAAGAAAAACAATAAAGTTGGAGCAACTGACATAATCAAGAACTGAAGATTGTATGCTTATACGACAAACATAAAGTGTCGCATTATGTCTTTGAACATAAACATTGCTGCAAGAGGTTAGGATCGCTGATTACATGAAAATTGTTCATGAACGGTTGTGGTAATGAATGTATGAATTTATCCTTTTGTCTTCTTTTAAAAAACCGTACATTACAACATTATGAACATCGCAATGTTAACAATAAATTTTGTCACTGATTTGTGTTCTGTCCATCCAAATCCCTAATTCATGGATACCGGGAGGCTCTTTACACAGGGCGAAGGCGGCCGAGGCGGGAGGCTGACTGTTCACTTCCATTTAGTGCCGAAATTGGTAATGAACGGAGGACCCTTGCTGCCGCGTAACGCTTGACACGGAAACGGGAAAACTGATTTAAATACGACAGACAGGTAGTAAGTGGCTACGTTGTGCGCTCAATTAAAGCTAGCTTTCTAACAAGAGTCAAATACATAAATACAAAAAGCGAACAATTATTTCCGCACTCTCAAATGTATCCGCTGAAGTGACTATCCAAAATGGATAGTCACTTCAGCGGGGAAATGGATCACAGCTTAGCATAAATGTGGATAATTCACAGTAAGTTTACACATTCAGAAATCAACGACTCTTTTCAACGGTTAAGAGAACAAATGCCCGGTAATGAATTTAGATATTAAAGGAACACTCTGCATTAATCTAAGGAGAACGCCACTGCCAGTTATATAAATATGTAATAAATATATGATGTGGTGTCTGGCACAGTAGTATTGAAATTACAGGAACAAAACTAATATCAGAAGTCCTGGAAACATTCCAGATTTTGGTTGATTTCTAAATCTCATCCAGGAATCCTATCTCATGAGGCAAAAAACAAAAATGACTGAAGGTGAGATTTCAGGTTCTCATCGCATCGAGTAAACATTATTCAGTTTTATTTCTTACACTGCTGAAGCACGCAGTCCAATACTGTTCGTCGTTTTCCTCGGTCCTTCTACATAAACTTCGTGTGTGGAAACAGAAATTACACTATGATTGAAGCACTCCGTATTTTATCGTATTACATAACTTATGTTAAAAGTTATAAGAGGCTGGATAAGTCCCAAAGCCGTTCTTCACGTTGAGGTTTAAGGTTAGAGGTTAGAGGTTGAGGTTAGAGTAAAAATGTCTAATCTAATGCTTTTATTATGAGTCAAACCCCAAGGCCCTCTTCGTAGTCATTAGTTTTAATTACTGATTCCCATCATAATCGACCTAGTGTTTCAAATTGGATGTTCCAAACAGTCTGAATTTACACAGTGCATTTAACACGAACAAATGAATATACAAAGATCATCGACTGAAATAAGAACCGACTTTTTACGCACCCGTTAAATATTGTTATCCCAAATGGATCAGGACAAAAGTTATGTTAACAGATGCTGTTAACGATGTTCTTCTAATCGTTCGAAGACCAACAGCACAATGCCATCTGATTTTCTGACTAATGGCAATCGATTGGTATAGTCATTACCCAGGAGATGAGTGCGCTTCAGTCCGAACATTTCCTTTTTCATTCCGTGTAGTGTCGGTAAACTAAACACTTATCTGTCGTCAGTGACTTAACGAGATGTTCCACGGAGCCAGGTTCATATTCACACTCATGTGTTTACTGCATGCAGTGGTAGGCGATATCAAATCTATGGGTAAGTTGATTGACTAGAATTATAAACAATTCTGAACCTAATAGTTAACACCGTTTATATTGTTCCCACAATTCAGTTTATGAACAGCAGACAAAACTGAAACAAGCTTCGGTAATTGTAAATTTCCACTCGTCGAAGGCTAGCGGGCGACTATATTTCTAAAATTTCTTAATTAATCTTTGCGCTTACACTAAGATAATTGGTATTTAAGTAATTAGTTGGAGTACATTTTATGTTATTAGCAATTAATATATTGATGTATTGTGAGGATTACAAATTTGACCTCGCTCTATGATAAAAATAACAGAATGGGGGTGATCACAAGAGATGATCCGTGATCATAAGGAACCACATTTCACGGCCGACAAATCAGACATATCTGGCACAGTACCAGAACATCTTAATACAATTCATAAATGTTGTAGTTGACTGATGACATTGCATCGTGCATCGTGCATTTTCTTACAGTTTATGTTCCCATGTTCGTTTCAGATGCTTACTCGAATATCTACGAGAATAATACGACTCCATGTCCAAATTGTAATGACGAGGCACCTGAAGACGATCCAGGAAGGTAAGCAAACGAGGTACAGTGCAGAAAGAGGAATAAGGCATTCACCCTGATCTGTTATGTCCCCGAATATAATGAGCACTGCGGATAAGAAAAAATCAATTGAAAGGGCTGGAAATAATTTATAGTTTGCATCAGCTGTACATATTATACTACTAATTATGAATTCAGAACACAGTAGTCCAGGTACCGAATATTTTTGCGAATATTTCAGGGAGTGTCTTTACCTGTCACAAAAGAGAAAGAAATTTCAAGAACTTTTAACATGTTTATGACACTTATAGCAAAACCTCTAAAATAATTAAACGCAGTCCATTTTTCAGGAGGTACTTGGAGGGAAGAACTAAGTATCATATTCAAGCTAATACGGAGCCCTTTCTGATCAGCCAGCAGGTAGCCTGTTCTCATATTTGTGGTAAACATAAATGTTACACTTCGTTACAAAACTCAAACATTTGTCGTACCAACATTAAAAAACCGACAACTGCGATTTATTTCGAACCAGTTCTATCCTTTTCAAATTATTACAAGACATCGTGTTATATTTAATGTGTAGAGCCTGTTTCTTGCTTTCCACAGTCCCGATACCTGGATATACACAGCGATTGCTACAGCTGGATGTTTGGGGGTAATCGTTGTGGTCATCAGGTGTTTCAAGAAATGTGTGAGAAACGACAAAAGCTAAAACTGGTATGTACAGTCTCATACCAGAATGTCGAAATACAAGAAAATGCAGGATTACTGTAATAACAGCGAATCATACTTCCTGTAGCTGAGTCGGGGTACCTCAGTCGGCATAATGACTAGGCTATGATTCGATTCCCAGTAGGACAGGATTCGCCTCAACGTCCAAACCCCCCCCCCCCAAATCAATGGGTACCGATAGTCTTTCCTCGGGGATAAAGCATATAGCGGCCGGGGCGTGAAGTTAACAGTTTAACTCCAAGGATAAGAATGCGTGAAGCTATACCTTCACTCACTCTTAAGTTCGCAAGGCGTGGTGCTTGGCAAGAACCACAGGCAACTCAACTGTACACAATTCATACTCAGCATGTTAAGCACTTGTTCGAGACAACAGAAAGCTCTCTTTTGTAGAGTTTCAAATAAACATCAAAATTGAAAGACGGCTGTATTCTGGATTGAAGTGCCGTGTAGTCTGGTAGAAGTTTACCAATGTTTCAGAGGTCATTGTTGCCTCCATCATCAGAGCGATGAGCCTCTGAAACGTCGGCAGACTTTTATCAGACTACACGGCGCTACAATCCAGAAGACAGACATCTTCTAACGGTTTGAAGTTTTCTAGTTTCATGCTTTGGCCCTCTTTTTCTAGGAATGCAAAAAAAACTTGACATGATGGGCCAGTTCCTATTGGCCCATTAACTGCTAGCGTCAATAAAATATATGAGATTTAAATGAACGAAGTCTTTAATATATGAGAGCCCGACTTGAATGCCCTGTGAAATATTAACATACGAAGAAATTCAAAACACTGAGTTGTTATTTCAAAAAGGTAAAAAGTTGTTCACGAATAAGATTTAAGAAGAGACAATAGAGAGAAATACTAATATTGGAAGAGAGTCACGATTTCCCTCCTTTTAATGGTCCTCGATTTAAGGAAGTTTTTGCGTTGAATACTGCAAAAACAATCAGCATTTTTAAAGTATAAAATATTAATGCATCCTTTACAGAAATAGATGGAAATGTAACTAATCACTCGTTCATAACATTACATCGCAGAATATGTACCATTAATTGTTATTAATATATCACCGTACAGATTTTTCATAACTCAGTCTGACTGAACGGCGCTAGAACTTCAGCTACCTTGAAAGTCCGAATCCATGTCAATTTCATTGAAGGTGGGAATTTCAAGAGTCATTACAGAAACACAGATTCTGAAACCAGTCTTAGGTAACTATATTTCATGTCACACGCCGTAGAGCCTACTGTCTGCTAATTGTACTATTTATTTCAGATGGATGCAAGTCCACGTAACAATTACTGTGGTACTCCATCAGACGGTTAGACAGCAGCACCCAGTTCCAACAGCCAAAATATCTAAGGATCATTCTCATTAGAACGGCAACTGAATGGTTTTAGCGTTAGTTAATAGCAAATCTGTAATTCCTGTACTTTTACCAAATGCACGCAACATATTGAATGTTGAGTTTTAATACGAGACTTTTTTGTCCCAGCGATGGATTAATTAATCTGTATTTACTTAATTTTATCTCCTAAACTTGTGAGTATGCTTTAGTTTGTATATTTCGCTTGTATGTAGAAATGTATTCATGCAAAGCAAAAATAAAGCCCGATAATCTATACGTCTGTCTCCTTGTAGTGTTTTTTCAATTCCTGGTTATTTTGTTGAATTTTTGTTGAGTTGTAACAGAGATTTTTAATAAATCTTCGTGTCACAAGGGAATTCTAGACTTTATCTGCTAATTATAACCAATATACTTTGCGTAAACTATGGATATAATGAATAATGAAATAAAATTAAACAAATGAAGAACCTAGATCTTAAAGTTTGCTGGCTTTAATGAAAATTCTAAACACACTTTAAATTCACCCACTAGATGCCCCTATCCAAAATGCGGATTCATACGTTCACATTCGACAGGCTGCTGAGGTTAGGGCGGTAAAAGACCATAACTGCGGGGGAAAAAGTCATAACAACAGAAGAATTTCATTTCTACCACAGTTAACAGAAAATCAGTTGATTCAATCATTTCGATTATTTATATAATCTCTGCATTAATTATCATAATATTAGTAATATTTAGCAACATATCCCAAAGATAAAACATAAAATGCAGATAGAAGGCATGTAACTTTTTTCCAAAGTAGAGTTACCTACAGTTTCCAGGGTAAATTTGCTGTCCGCATTTATTAGAAAGTTCTATCCCGCGTAGTTTATTCAGCGTAGACGACATTCGAATATCACCAGTGCACACCTGTCCCTACATTACCACGCTTTCAAACTCATTGTACTTTTGAAAATAGCTTTATCTGTTTCAGTGACACAGGTCTAGCTTCATCTCAGCTTAAGAGGCCAATGAGTTATGTCGTCATAACATACTCTTTATGTGCACAATAGTAAGCAAAGAGGCAATGTGCTTCGTTTCGAAAGTGGAAGTCAAGTATTTAAAAAATCTTCTTTCCTTAAACAAATTAAAATCTAAGGAAACTTGTAGCTCTACTGAAATGCAAATATCCGTATCAAATTACTAGGGAAACAAAATGCTGATACCTTTATCTCCAAAGAAGGGGCGTTGCTAATTTTAACGCCACTTGAAATGCGAAGAATCGATATGGACATGGAACGATACGAGAAGCCACTGATAACGGCAATGTGGAACTAGAGATAACAACTAGTGCAACATCTACATTCCCACTTGCTACTCTTAGGTTGCTTTCTGGGCAGGCAGAAGATATGTGGGTTCAAATCATTGCACTAATTTTAGTGGTTGCTGATTTAACAGCAGCGGGTGTGGATATTGATGGTGTAAACTACGGTCGTCTGTGTAAGTAACCATGTAATAACTGCATAATGACTCTGTGTAAAAGTAAAATACATCTAAACATTGTCTTTGTGCCTCTTCTAAAATTCTCTCAAGAATTTAACTTCACTTTCGTCTGTGTAAATTTGTTTTGTTCTTTAAAACTAATAGGCAGCAAAACTTTTTCCTAATAACAACATTCTTTATCGTATCCAAACTAGTGTTTCTTTAGCACCTCTTTTAAAGTTTTCATTTTAGCACACTCTGCATCAGTTTAGTCTCTGTTAGTTAAGACTAAAACACCCCTTTCAATCAGCAGAGCAAACAGGTATCAGTTCCGAATGAAAGTGAAACTCATTACTTAATTGCGACAGCATGATAATTATCAGCAATATCTATAATAGATGAAAGAGAGTTAGAATTTTGAGAAATATTTAATCCACAGCCACAGAAATAAATGTAATGAGTTTACAAATGATCCCTTATTCAGAATTCTAGTGAATTCCATTATACGGCAAGTAAAGTGAAGTTATATTTTATCTTTCCTGACAGTCCAAGTAAGACCTACAAGTCAACTATTCACTACGTAGTTTTTAAAATAATATTCTACTGAAACAAAATAAATCAGACTTGATTTTTTGTTGAGTTTACAGATGGAAATGGAGTTTCAAACGACGATCCTTCGCGTCATCGATCAAATACAGGAATCTACAGAAGTTTCGATTACACTCTATGGTAACAGTACTTTTCATCTCCATAGTAACACGGTAACATGTGACTTAAATATGTCTACACAAAATATGCATGTGCAATTTATTAATAAACTTGTAACTAACAAATAAATTGAATCGACTTTCAATTTTAATGTCACTCTTATCAAAGTAGCTTGCGCCATCGAAATAGCTGGACGTCCAAGTGGCATCTCGTAACATTTCAAATTTGTTGCCGCAAGGGCTGTAATCTTAAATCCAAACGCCCAAAGCGAAAAATTACAAGCTGTCAGCTGTCCACTATTTGTACTCAAGACTGTTTAATATTCCTACGTGATATTAAAGTAGTCAGCTTTTATCTAAACCTATTATAATCCTATCACGATTGTTCTATGTGCTCAAGTAGATAACAACTTTGAATTTTTTATTCGATTCCGATCTACCTTAAAACTGACCACACATCTGCTTTAATAGTTTGCAGCCACTGGTGACATGGACATTGAATAGCCCAGTCGATTTTATTGTTCAGATGACACATTAGATGATTTACATTTTGTTGAAAAGCAACTTGTAATTTCAAAATATTAATAGACCTATAACAATAAATTTTATGTTACACTTAGTTTTCACCCAAAATAAATATTAAATAAGGCGCGATGATTATAATATTTAAAATTAACCACATCTTTTTTACTAATAAAGGCCAAAGAGCAATCCTATATTTACCCTCAACAAACCGTCTTAAACTTTCGATTTCCACAAAACGCGGGGAATTTGACTGGGTGAGGAGCTATTTCTACCTCAAGAAGCTCTGCTTCATTCGTTAGTTATTTTGTTAATAGGTTAGTTGTCTTAACAACTGTGAAACAAAATCTTGCACATATAAAATAACAAACTTTTTCTTAAATTTCCCTATAGATGAAACAACAATATTGACGTTATGGTATTTTAAGGGAGGTTCTGAAACCTATGTAATAGAACAGAGTTTAGTACAATACAGCATATGTGCACTACAAAGTTAAAATAAGCACAAACTGTTTCCTCGTGCAGGCTGTATGTGGGCATTGGTTCACTGGCGTTAGTTCTGTTCGGGATCGCCTTGGTTATATACAGCTGCCTCAATTGCTCCAGCTGTCCAGCATACAAATACCACCAGAGGAGAAATCAAGGTGCAGTTTTCTCTGCTGGTAAGTCAAATGTTTACAAAAATAAAAATGCACTACACAGACCTACACATATTGTACTTCTAAATCAAAATATATTATTTTCTAATTCGATCGATTCAAGCAGAATGAGATGGGCGTGGTATATAGCACAAATGGGATATATGAGAAATCCATACAACATTTTAGCCAGAAAATATAAACACAAGAGAGTACCAGAGAGTAATTGTAGTGAAATGGCTGATTGAATCACGTATGACACGACCCATATTCTGATAATTATTGCCATATTAATTTAGAATATGTGTTACAGACGTACCACCGCAATACCACCAACAACAACAACAACCTGCCACCTTCATCCATGCAGCAGTGCTTAACAGAAATCCCGGGATAGTGTACGTACAAGGTAGGGGTAAACAAATTTTAAGTAATAAGGAAAGTGTGGGCCAGTGTCCCACATTTAAACCTTGCGTGCTGCAAGTTCATTTCATCTCAAAGTAACAGAAATAATTTAATATATTTATTTTTACAGTCCATACACAAACGTTGAAGTTTATTGATGTTGTTAAGATTATATAATATTAAAACATTTTGTTGTATAAAATATTATATTTGGCGCTCTTAATCGTAAATACGATTTTACATTATATTATTTAGCGCTTTTTATTTATTAAAACGACATGTTTCGACGGGTAATACCGTCGTCTTCAGGTTTTAATCAATTTTACAATATTTTAAAATTATTATATTAAGTTACAAAAAGAAATAATTTCATGATCATTATTATTAATTCTATAACTCTTAAACGTATAGAATGATTACGTAATCATTAGCATATTCACGAATGTACGGCGAGACCAATGTTACATAACAGGCATTCTGACATTTATTTCATGGAATGTAATGTGGTAAACTCTGCACTTACGCCCTACTGAAATACAATCGCATTGCCGTTTATTTCAGGCGTCTCACAGCAGTTGCCAGCATGCATCAGCTATTACAACGATTCCTCGGGCTTCCCTAAGACTGCAGCGGGAATCTATACTCCAGGTACTGGCAAATGGAAACACCTTATTTAATTAACCCTTTTCTTCCTGTTCTTATTTAAAGAAACTCCCTAATATTATAATAATAATATTTTCACACAAATTTATTATTTAAATTGTGAAAGGCACGTGTAATTGGTTTTAACTTTCGAGGAATATTGGAAAACTTTATTTTCGCTCATCTTCTCAAACACCAAATAAATGCAAGACACAAGGCTTGCACGTCTAAGTAGTATATCTCATATTTAACAAGGATAGGCTTGTCATTATTATACACTGGCTTTAGTGCGTCGTCTTCTCTAATATCAGACAACATTCCTCCCATATCTCAAATATAAGTGTTTAATATGGATTAATCAAACTTAAAATTCGGATGACTGGATTAATAAAGCAGTTTTAATTTTTTTCTCGCCAGTTCGAGCACAGCTTATTCCGAGTCAAGTAGCGTTTCTTTAAATAGTATTTTGTGATTTTATGATCGAATTTCTACCTGTTAGAGATTTAAATTCCATACAATTCACAGAACATTTTTATTTGGCTAATTATAGCAGAAAAACAAATTTTCCTTCATAAATGTGCCTGCTTTAGAAACTGTATGAAATGCACCTCACACCCTACCAGAAGAATCGATAAGTAACACAACGCTATATATCTTTTGAAGAAACTTTGATACCATAACTTAAATTTGAAGTTTAAATGACAATAAGACACCAGTGTATTATCTATGGCCCAGAAGCAATCTAAATTGCAACTATATCTGTTTAAAGCAACTCTTTCAGCATACGTCAGCACTTACAGTACTTTTTACCTCGAATATAAATTGTCATATGAAGAAATAAAGACGATATAAAATAAATCTTTGCTATGGATCTGGTTGTAGGTCCGGGATGATTTCGTCACCTAAATACGCATCCAAATAAAAAACATTCTTAGTAGTCCCTTTCTGTCTTTTGTAGCAAACGCTTCGCTGTATCTCATTACAGGGGCCCATCACTTGTTTTCCCTTTTCATCGACATAGTATAAAAGAATGGTACCATTATTTCTCCAGCTCCAAATCAAGTTAATCCTATGCAAACGCAGGATTTATTTTGCCTGCAGTCCACTGAAAGGGCTCACTCTGCCACGCAGAGGCAAGAAATAGTGAAAGAAACTAGGAACTGATTCTTTGTTTCTAATATCGCAGGCAATTCGACATTGGAGCCGCCTCCAGATTATGACAGCGTACCACCACGCCACGCCACCGCACGGCCAGTAAATGAAACATAAAAAGGGAAAATTCAAGTGGTACGAAGTGTCTTCCGATGCCTTCTTCAGTTATTTTGTGTGAAAAAAATAATGTTCGGTGTATTCTGTGGCGACGTTTCGAGTCTGTCTTCTGTTATTTAATGTGATATATGTTCAACATAATTTATTTTTGTGTTACTAAAATAAGATAACAGTGAATATGGTATTTATCACATCAATCATTGGAAAATAAAGTTAAATACTTATTACATGAAGGTAACTTAACAGACCATGGTCTAGCGGACACTAAGTGTCTTACTTCAGGAGGAACGTCACTCTAATTTACATTTGGAAATTCAGAGTCTGAATGAGACTTATATATATATATATATATATATATATATATATATACACACCCTAAGATTTTACATTTTTTCACTCAGTCCCTACCAAGTATGTGACATGTTATTACATTACACCAAGAATATTTCATACATTCCTTCAGATTATTCATTCTCGCAATTCAGTCTATGCTGCCTAACCCGCACAATTCACCCGGCCTCAATAACATACAAATCAATCAAATGAGTCAGGAGACCTCAGTCAGTAAATTGTGGAGTGGTCATCTGGGTGCAGTTGTCCGAGAATGCGCTGACTACTGTCCTCCATTTAGGCCTGAGGTCTGGAATGTATAAAACATAATCGCACAATGTAGGCCGCCATAGCACTGTGCAAGGGAAACTTTAAAATGAATGAATTAATGAATATAGATCAAATAATAATAGCAAATGTAATTTTATAAAAACAAACTGCGACCTTTCCTTTCCTTTGCATAAGCACGATTTCTCCTGGTACCTTTAGCAAGCATATTTGAATTATAGGTGCGTATTATTGACTTATCCCACGTCACAAAACCGGTTAACTGATAACAAGTGAAAAAGATAATAAAATAACTGAAAAAGCCAAAGATTCATCTGAAGTACAAGTATAAGCGTAATCTATGAGACCCCTTGCAGTGCCGATAAGAAGAAATATGACAAGTAACTCCTTACAGCTGCACTCAAAGTTTGATTCAATGAACACATAAAAAAACATACATTCCCACAGCAACATTATTCAGTCTACACCGTGTGGGTGTGAAACCTGTAGTGAACCTCACAGTACTTCACTATTAAGCCAGTGTCGCCAACATCAAAATAATCCAATAGAAATAAAAGTTTTAAAACGTCACCACAAACAAACATGTTACCAGTCAAATCAAATAAAGTATAATCATTTAATCAACTGCGGATATTACATATTCAGAATTAAAATACCCAGTATATTGGCCAAGTCTTAACTCAGTGCAGACCGATTATATCTAGATGCAAATGATTCTGCGTAGTACTAAGTGTGAGCAACGTCAGATAACTTCGCACCTATACCCAGATGAATATACACGTCGGTCCGTTCTTTATATACGCATAATGCAGAATCCAAAATGGCAGAAACAAATGAACATTTAATTGAATAAAAATTTACTTGGATATTATCCATCGTCTAGTAATAAAACGTAAAAACGTAAAACGACGTTTCGGAGATGGGGCTCTATCTCCGTCTTCAGGTTCCTACTCAGTACTACTGACGATGGATAATATCCAAGTAAATTTTTATTCAATTAACTCTTCACCATCGTCAAGAAGTTTTAGATTTGAAATGAACATTTGCTAATATATGGTAAGAATAAAATGAAACTGCAATGGAATGTCATCCAAAAGGACCAAATCCTGGAAAACCTAAGAAGAGGAGACGCAGACAGCTATCATAAGTCAAATTTTATCTCATGATGATGACGATAACAAAATGTCACGACTGCCATTAACTAAACTGAGCTGCATTGCGCAGACGCAAATAAAAAAATTGACATCGGTAATCTTAAGTTTATACAAACACTAACAATGAAATAAATTATTTCTGACGTTTGTACGAAAACACAGATTAATGATGAACGCGCAGTGACGTTCACATTGTATGTTTCACCTGATAAGAACGGCACCCAGATAACAAGGTATTTGAAAAACTCGTTCAGTTGTTGCCAATCTTTCGGTAACAATTATTCTCCACGGACTACAACGCGAACAGAATGAATAAAAGTTGTGTACTAATTCTAGTGGTTGCTTATGTTACCCTTGTTGGAGCCGCTGATCGTCAAGGAATCAACTGCAAAGGTAAAAATTAATCATTTATGTTATAACAGGATAACGAACTAAATCGCAGCATTTTAAAGCCAACAAGTGAAACACTTCTTCTAGGCTGTAGCGCCACGTAGTCTGGTAGAAGTTTACCGACGTTTCAGAGGTCCTTGCTGCCTCCATTATCAGGGCGGTTACTCATCAAATTACAGCAGGAACTGAACTTACGATTTATGACGATCCAACATACGTTGGCCATTAAAAAACCATCCTCAGGGCTGACACCCACTCACGCATTATAACGCAAGAACATCGTTCAAACCCTCAGTTGCTTGTGCTGCAATACGAAGGTGGGTGTTATCCCTCAGAATGACATTTTAAAGGTTGAAACATGTTGAGTGGTTAACAAATTTTAAACCCGATTCTTGTTGTAATTTCATGGTTACGCTTATTGCATTGATAAAATATTTCCCTTACAGATTCTATAATCTTAATTGAACGTGTGTTTCTAGGTTTCTTCAAACTATATAAGAATAAGAGGCTGTTTACAATTAGGAGTTATGTTGCTATTGACTCTACTACTAACTAACTATTTAATTAAATAAAATGTGTTCGTAATGACAATTTTTTGGTAAATATAAATTCGTCTCATCTAAATATCGGTAATCAGACTTCATGTTTGCTGAAGTTTTGTGAACTCAGATATATATAAAACATACAAAAGTATTCTTGGCGCTAAAAAGTCATGAAAAATTAGTAACTGTAATTGTATTTGTAGGGGAGGTCATGGCCCGAAAATGGAGCCGAAGTACCATAGATGATGATGAATTGTATTTGTTTCTAAATCTCGAACTAATTCGTTAAACGCTTGTCACTTTTCCCAATTTTCTACAAAATGCAGACGAAGACGGAGGAGCTCCATGCGCCCGCGATTACGACCCTGAAGATGCGGCAGAACTCGCTGAAAAATGGTATGCAAATATTTTAACCCACATAAGAACTCAATGGTAAAAAACGTTTCTTGCAAATCTGGCTCTTATTCAGTTGATCAATAACTGCCTTTATGAAACTTTAAGGTTCACAAAACATTTAAAACAAACATGAAATTGGACACTGTCCTGATCTCCTAATCTCATCCAGTTGAATCTGTTTTGAACCTGGTGCCTTGGAGTTGAATTACCAAGATGTTTATCTTATCTTTAAAATCACTGTAATATCGGAAAACCCCTTTCAATATTTTATCAACTCAGCTCCCACAGAAAAAATTGGCTAATATATCTAAAGTACTTAGTTGTCAGTCCACCATTACTCCCGTCCACGTTCCTATCAATATGCAACTCATTTCCATCCCATATCTAAACTAGAAAGTACAGTTGGTTCTTCTGCCAGGAGACCATTACGTGTATACCTAGAAACTGCATGGAAATACACACGTAAAAAAGTCATTTTGTTTTCTAAATTAAACTCAGCACAGAAAGAGTTACTTTAACATAGAGCCCACTTTTACTACTTATGTATTTAAATATTTGGAAATAAACTGATTACATTATAGCAGGGGCTTTCAACCTGCCAGGTTCTAATTTATTTTGAGGTATCTGGGTTCATTTTTATTAACAAATGTTATAGCTTACATTAAATAATAATTTTAAGTGAATAATACATGGGAATAAGAAGTCAAGACATACGTTAAAGAAAATAACTGAATACATTCTTATGTTAATCTGTCCGCGATAGTAAATTAGTAACATTCTTAATAAGCTACCATGGAGATTCATTAAACTGTTGTCACTTATAACCCGGCGGCTCGCGAGTCATAAGAAAATATTTATGCTGCCCCAAGTTCGTAAAGGTTGAAAAAACTTGCCTTATATCAAATTCCTGTGTTTTACATTTTATTCTGTGACATTCATACACATTTTGTACATAAATTTATGACTAAATTAATTTCTTTACTTGGTATTTACAAAATCATGTGTGCTTAAGGCTTTTGTTGCAAGCTACGATTTCTCCATTTTCATAAGCCTAAAAAATGTATGATTCAGATCACAAAATTCCAGCACGCCTTGATAAAAGTAGTTATGATATTACAAAAAGCATTCCTTGTTTCAGTCATTAAGCAGTAAATACTTTGAAATGTTAACAAGAACATTTCAGGAACCTGTCACTAACAACAACACTTCGTGTTGTATTTCTGACGCAGGCTTTATACAATCATCGCAATCGTTGTCGGAATCCTGGTTGCAATCGGTGTCTTAATAGCGAGCTGCCTGTTTTGCTCCTTTTGTCCAGCTTACAGACACCGGCAGAAGAAAGGGGTAGTTTACGGCACCAGTAAGTATGCACAAAATAAATATGTTATGCCGTTTCCGATTATACGATAAAATTACGGCAAGGGTATGCAACTCCAACTTGTACAGAACACGAATTAGTGTTATATAGTAAGTACATTGCATTAACCCTTTTACAAAACACTTGTAACCATATTTAGAGGAAAGATGTATATGTAATATGCCTACCAATGCTGTACTGTAGAAAGGCAGCATATATACGTGACAACATTTGGTTTTAAAAGTTATAATAAGCTAGAACATCTGTACATCCTAAGCCGTGAGTCTGAAATTTAAAATAAAGTCTACATATTCGAAATACACAACGTTCGTCCACTGAAGAAAGTGGTACCTAATAAGGCATACCTCGAAAAACAAAACTCCTACTGATATTTGAGGTCTTCAAAGCGGTGAAAATATCGATTTTGGCCTTCTTGGTAGTAACGCTATCTTCGAGTCTGAAGGTGGAGACAGCATGTTTCCCCGAAATATTGGTACCTACCTAAAAGTCCAAACGACCTTACTGCCCAGAAGGCCAACGTCGACAAAACTCATATTCTAATTTTATGGAAATCAAGGCCGCTTTAAACTGAGAAACGGGCCGTGTTGTTTCTTATCACATTATCCGCATAAATAACTTTCAAACATTTTCTGCTTCTGGACTTTTTGTATGACCTAGCTTCTTGCATGAAATGTCTTCCCTGGGCAACAAACTTTCCCTCAAAAACTATCAACAAAGACCAAAACTGTTCGAGCAAGCACTACTTAAATTCAACGTCATTCAACCCAAGAATCTACGTGGCAGTTCATTTGAGTGATGTAACACTTTGTTTCCTCAGTATAGCGGTATTCCACAATAGGTTCTTATACCATAGCCCAGGGTCTCTGTCTGCAAAGACCAACAGAACACAGAAACTTACACAAGAGCACTGAGCGGAATTCGAATCCACGACGGAAGCGTTTCAGTGCTTCGAGATGGTATGCTCCTTAAGATCGCAGGGCCCCTCTGGTCGGCATTTTGAATATTTTTACTGTTTATTTCAGCCACAACGCAGCAGCAGCAGCAGCCCGTCCCAGCTTACCCACAGCAATCAAACCTCCAGCCACCATTGCAGTCTTCGTATCCTGGCGGCTTCTATTCACCCGGTAAGAACTAAGACATGTAGGTCCCTCTGCTTCACACATTGCAAACACATATTGACACACACTGTACTTTTAAAAGTACAGCGTAAACTGCATGTGCCACCCACTTTGTGCCCACAGAGTGTATTTATGGTTGGCGTATGGTTCTCAGAGTAAACAGCGATTACTTTCTGAAACAGCATTAATCAACTGATCGTAACGGAGTCGAGTTGTGTTTTCTTTGGGATAACAACTTACTTTTAAATTCTATGTTAATAACTTCATGCTTCAAAGAATTAAGACTTTAAGACAATGTGCGAAGTGCAAAAGTAAATTCCGTTCTGAAGATAGAGTCTTCCATTAAAAATCTGTAGTTACTCAGCTGATGAACAAATTCTCTGCGTTTATTTCAGGTCAAGTTCAGCCACAGATACAGCCAGCAAATGAACCATACTACAACATGGCTCCAGAATACAAACAATACCCTGAGACCGGCCACACTACAGGTAATGATACTAACCCCAAGAGATCTAACTAGAGTCTTCCTTTAAAAATCTGTAGTCACTCAGCTGATGAACAAATTCTCTGCGTTTATTTCAGGTCAAATTCAGCCACAGATACAGCCAGCAAATGAGCCGTACTATAACACCGTTCCAGAATATAAACAATACTCTGAGACCGGCCACACTACAGGTAATGTTATTGACTAACTCCATTGTGTAATTGCAGCCTTCACTGAGAAATCTACTTACAGTTATGCAGTTGATGAGATTTCGTGCCTTTATAAAGCCCTAACTTTCATCCCAGGTTTCACATACACCCGAAATTGGATCCTATAATGGAACAGTTGAATCCAGTTACTTTGACTTTACTTTCCCATTTAATTCTACGTCTGCTCTCTTGAAGTTTTCCAATCAAAATTGTGTATAGTTTCTTAATTGTCTCCACGTATTGCTACATACCACACCCAATATTTCCTTCTGGTTTCAATTAATCTGATATTAAGCGAAAAGTAACATTATTAAGATTGTTATCGTGCAATGTTTTCTACTCCTCTGTTACTTCACATCTCCCAGATAAAAATATCTTCATCACAAAATAAAACAATACTGACACAAATCAGAATAACGCTAAATCAAATCAAAACGTTACTTCATATTTTAAAAGTAAAAATCTTGTGTTAAAGTGCCTTCCCTCAGTGGTGAATAGGGGTCGAACCGATATCCCTGAGTACGGAACGAGGCGGTTCTTCAGTTGCCATTAAATCGCATCTTCCTTCTTCTAATACATGAATTCAATTTAATTATACCTTCATCCACCCATCTGCGTGGCTGTCCCCCAGTTTGTGTCTTTCCGTCAGTCTTCTCAAATAAACCTGTGCACTCCTTAAGTTCCGCTTCAACAGTCCACTAAATGTTCCATCTGTATAAATGTAAGTTATTTAAAGAATTTAATAACAGCATATTGTACGAAAAGTACATATTATAAACTGTCTTCTTGTGTAGCTTCTGTTATTCCCTTCCTAATTAACATCTCTTCTCGTCACTTAATATATTTCCACAACTTTTTTCATATAGAAGGAATACCTGTGCTTATTTCAATCTCAGAGAGCCAATTTCTCACTTACAGGAAACAATTGGCAGAACTGCGTATGTATGTGTTTAAACTTATATAAGTGTTTAGACTTTATGAAAAAGGCAAGTGAAGGAAGGTTCAGAACGAGAGAATGTAATTCTTGAGTTCTGCTCTCTCTCTCTCTCTCTCTCTCTCCCGGCTTTATCGTGAATATGATTTACATGCCTATTAACAATATTGTTTCAGAGTGTTTATAATATCCTAAGTCAATACAACGCATTATCTAATCCCAAGGTTGATAAAAACATCTTCTTTTATGATTACAGGCGCTTCAGAGGTACAGCCCCCATACAATCCGAATCCACCGCCCTACTAGGACATGAGCCCTTACTATAATTACACCAAACCAAGTCAACATTCAAATATTTCAATCAACTAAATACTATTTGTCAATGTTCCGTCAGCAGAAACGCAAGTGATATTCTGTAGCTTTCCGAGCATCTATGGATAGAGGTGTTTGCTATTTGAGTTCACACAATACGAGATATTACGACGCTGGGATATTTATCGCAATAAGGCGAAGTGGTATCAAGAATGAGAGCTTATAGAAGTGAAGCGAATACACTGTTTCTCTTCCCCTCGGTTTCATCACAACAATATTTATCTTTACAGGCTTATGTAAGACTTACGTTCACAATAACGTAGAAGTTAAAATCCTTATTACACAGTTGTGAAGTGAACACAGTTACTGCCTACTCTGTTTAATTTATAAGACAATTGGAGTGTCTGTAGAAATGCGGAAGTAATTGCATGAACATGATATGAGATGTCACTGACATCTGGTTCTTTATATAAATGAAACACGCAAAGAAGGAAAAATTATCAATTACGTTTCACTAAAAACTAATGTACATATAATTAATTTCTGTAATTACTTGCAACCACCTTTAAACTAGTACGTATGGCCTATTAATTTCAGATATCAAAATACAATTTAAAAAACAGTACCCAGTAGGCTATCAGCCGAGAACAGTGTGTCACCAACTCACGTGTTACGGTCCTATTGATTGGGCGCATTAAAGGACACGAAATTTATTTAAGCTTTGTCAAATCTGTAATTTGCACTTACACTTTATACTAGCCTGTCTTATGGAATGTCACTAAAACTTACTCCTCTTATGTGCAGGCCTACTTAAACTCTCATATGCTACTCAGAGATATAATCTACCATAACAACTTTCTTCTAGTGGCAGAATCCGTAATGTTTAAACCAGCTTATACCAAAGTTAACTACTGGAAAAGAACTTGAGACAGTTGCACTCATTGTCCACTATCATAAAAGTTCCCCTAAACTCTTCCATGCCCTTGATTTTCCAAGATGTTTTTCGATCAAAATTATTTTCACATTTCTTATCTCCTCATTCAAGCCATATATCCAACCTACCGTGGCATACATTAATTAACTAACCTTAGCTTGTATATTACAAAGTTTGGTGCCATGTAATATCCCAAATTGCCCCACGTGGTTTTATTCAAATAAACTCTGTATTCAGGAAATTGTGATAAGCTTATGTTCTTTTATCAGAGTAAGAGACATGTTTCACGCCCATACAAAGCAATTAGCAAACTTGTAGTTTATTTTATTTCATTCTTGGTGTTTCGGAAACCATATGTAACGATAAAAGAAACTGTTAGGATGTGATGGCTACGTGAATAATCTTTGTCCCTATCCGGTATCAAACTCAAAACATCCATAACGTATATAGTCACTTTACTCAACACAACTCCTAATTTGCGAAACATTCTTTTAAGGAATTGCACTAGAATTAATTATGCTCTACTGGTTTTGGCGCCATGTTGACTGGTCGGTAAATGCTAAAGTCACTTCTTCGAAATGCAGGCATCTACCGAATAGTCAACATGGCGCTAAACTCAGACTAATATCATCATTATCGTCACCGCCGTTACAACTTCAAATCTCTAAGTTTTCAATTTTATGTATTTATTATTTTAAACCATGTCTCCGCCCTGAGACTGGCTGCACTGACTGAGGTTTCTCACACTGCTCTCCAGTCCGTCCAGGCAAACGTTGGGATAGTACTTCATATTAGAGCAAGACTGCGTCCTTCCATAGACTTCCCATTTCATTATTAGTAAATCATCCTATCATTTGATGCTACTGGCAGCATTGTTAAAGAAAGTACCTTTTCGAAGTACGACACACCACAGAACTCAAAAGCGATTCTACTTCATTACAACATCTCAGGTCGCCGTACTCGTGCGACAACTTCTCCTACAGCAACCTGGTGCGTGTAGTCTAAACATGTTTGATGCAGGCGGTCTACTGATTTTACATCTAATCACTCGCACCGAGTATATCGGTACAGTATTTGGTAAATCATACATTTGTCCCTCTCAAACAATGTATACCCAAACATCTAAATCAGATGTACTACCCTGTTCCCGTCTGACAGTAGTGCAGTACCCTTCGCGCCGCCTACATCTTTCCCGGACGGCACAATTGTTTCGCATATTAATCTTCATGTTTCACGCAGGATACATGGCTGAATGCTAGCAAGCATATACCGACTCTCCATCAATTAATAATGTATTTCGATAGCAAATTATGTGGGAAACTTTGTTGTCATCGTTTTTGGAATTGTCAGAGGCCATGCTGGCTAGAACGAATTTCCCTTCGTCTTACTGTTAGCCAATCAGTATTCCTCTTCAACTCCCTTTCTTCAAATCCAAAACTTCTTGACGATGGTGAAGAGGCAATTGAATAAAAATTTACTTGGATATTATCCATCGTCTAGTAA
>NW_019060210.1:1912177-1947786 GCF_000696155.1 Zootermopsis nevadensis
AGCAGCGTGAGAACTTAAAATCTCACAAGTGTTGGATCATTTAACAAAATGCCAATAAATTTTCACTGGTCACTGAATGTATTCTGTATACAGTCTGGTACTAGCGAATAACTTCGACAGTTAGAAATGTACTGCTAGCACCATCTGTTATATGTTTTACTCATATAGACGTACTACTCTGATAACACGACATGTATTACTACCGCCATCTGTTACCAACAATTATAACAATGAGTCAGAAACTGTGTCATTTCAAACTTCACTTGAGACCGTAAATGTACTCTTCACGCCATCTGTTAACTAATATCAAGAAACATTTGAAACGTCATTCGGGACCGAAACTGTTCTGTAAGCTGTTATCCAGAATTAGGACGGATAGGTTAAAAGTCAGCATGCTCTTTGTGTTCAAAATTGAAAACACACAGACATGCGAACGTTATTTTGTTTGTATTTTTGCAACTCACCTACACCTGACAGCTGTCACCGACTCACTTTCGCGTACGAAGAGATGAGGTTTCACATCATGTGGCTGAGCCAAGTTCGTATTGCACTGGTATAATATGCACTGCAAAACTGATATAATTTTACTGAACATAAAACACATAAATAAATTTAACTTCGCACTTAGATATACACTTTTAGGCACTTTCACTCCTAACAATACACGATCAGAGTGGTATTCACGCCGAAACACTTGACCTTGCAATTTACGCGCCATGCTGATAAATCAAATCAACTCATGCTTTGATAATTGTAATTTCGGCCTGAAGAAACAGCCTATGAAATAAATGCATGTGCAAACAAATATTTTTCGTGAACGGCAGAATTTTTGTCGTCCCACATTGTGTACATACGACAATGCAATTTGCATTTATACTTAACACAATTTTGTGTTGCGTGGTTATCGATTCAGAGAGCTCGCATGGCACAGATGAAAAATGCATGTTTGGGAACTTGAATGGAGAGATTATTTGGACAAATTAGATGATATTAAAGAATAGCACGTATTGAAACAGATCTCAGACAGTGTGTGCCGATGTCGACTAAATTAATTTGGCTCACAATAGCGCTCGGTTTTGGGCTCTTGGGAATTCAGTTCCATGAAAGGCGAAGAATTTATTGGCTTTCTGAGTGATTATTAGGTTCTCAGAAAGAATGCTGCTTAGGTATGACGGAACAACCGTTCAACATCTGCCCTGACCTTTCCCCGGCTTCCTTATTAAAATTTGATTATTAGCATTGTGCAGAATATGAAACAAGTTTATATAAATAATCCAGTCATAAATATCGATGACCTGTTTTGTGTCTGTCATATGTGTCGAATGCAGTATCTATAGGTCACTTTCAAATTATGCTTTGCTTCTTAGCATCAATTGTCCAACCAGACAGTACCTCTGTGCATATTTTAATGATTGCCGTGGTAACCCTTCACTTTCAATATCCATGGTTCTGCCATAATGAAGGTGATACTTATGGGTCTATATGGGTTTTCATCTCTGCCTGGCCACATGGATAAAATTAGAAATTCGGGGAAAAATAGCCGGTTACGTGTTAACCTAAGAAGGAAGTCGATCTGTTTGTCGTTTTTTGTCAATAGAGATAAAAGCAAGATCGTAATGAATGTTAGTAAATATATTACTAATAAACAGAAGGTTATTTAATTTAATTTATTGTTTCATGGATTAGCAAGCGCATTAAAACTTTTCTTGTCATGTTTATAAACAACATAACCTCTACATGTGTTCTGTAGCTCTGAAATGTCATACAAAATATGTAACATACGTAACGTTTTTTTTTATATATATATATATATATGCTATACCTCTGGTTTTTAAGCTATTTATTATTAATTGTTTAGAACGTGTGAAGAACTATACCATATAAGGCTACGCGGGAAAAGTAAAAATGACAGCTAATTACCGTGGAAATCCAAACCATGTACGGCTAGGCATTAATGATACGCCTCTCTCATCTGCAATTGAAAAGGGGGACTTCAAAACCGCTGAAAAACTGATTGACGAAAACGTGTCGCCTTCTTATTTAGACGAAGGTATTGTTGTGTATATTGGCAAGGTGTATAAATTGTGCTAACTTGTTTATGAGCAATTAGTAATTTTATTTTTCTTCTCAGGTCCCTTTCAGAAAACTCCATTAACTTTGGTGTTATCAAGTCATGCTGAGTTAAGGAAATTTCCACGTCATCTTCGTTTGGCTAAATTATTGGTTGAAAGAGGAGCTAATCCTAACCTTCGAATTCCAGGAGTCGAATGGATGGCAGCAAGCCGTAGTCCTATGGAATATGTCTTGTCTTTGTATGAACATGCTGATACTCTCTACAGAAATGAAACTGATGCTTTGTTAGTAATAAACATATTTCTTTAATGTGTATTAAATAGGTAGATTGATGAATGGTTAGACAGATATTTGCCTCCCATAGATTCTAGTAAGCAGGATGTGGAATGAGTAAAATGTACAGTATGATCACTACACCTAAGTCATTTGTTCAATAGTAGGAGGAATAATAGAATGTAGTTCTTTTGGCATGAATGGATTCCATTTAGATAGTCATGGCACAAAACAAGTGAATAAATTGAGTATATTTCTAGGATTTAAGCACATAGAAATGAAGTGTTTTTAATGTTAGAAATGCCAGTTGCATTTATTGACTGTGAAGAGTGAAAGAATTATCCACATTGTTTATCCAGAAGTTTTTATGGGTTTCCTTCATCTCACCATGCAAGTGTTTGAATAGTACCTTAAGAAGAGTTATGAGTGCCAAGTTCAACACCCTAAAAAATTCATCATTCAGTCATTGTGCCATTTTATATATAACCTATAGAGTTGGCAGAGAAGGTTGGAATAATCCTTGAAACAAGGACCCATATTTTTTAGCTTTGTAGGCAAGAATTCTTGATACTATGAAGATGAATTTGTTTCAAACTTCTCATTGGGAGTAATATATAAATATATATTGATCCAGTATAGATATTCTACTGTTCACAATGTCTTTTCCCATGCCATCTGGTTTTGTTCTTAATATATACAGAGTGAATACAAATGAGCTGAGCAGTTTCAAATATTTATTTAACAAAAACTAAACCATACAAAAATGAAACATACATCAATTGGAAGGAGAATTTTGTAAAATTTGATGTAGCATATAGGAGAAGTGATGTAACTCCAGTGATTGCCACTAGGAGCACAATTGTTGACATGGCGGTAAAATAATGACTCAATCCAAGAATGTGAATTGAATTCATACATGGAGGATTTCTGTGGACTTCCTTAAAAATCCTGTTGAAAGTTTGTCACAAAGTTAACGTAATGAAACCCAAACACACAAAACATTTTCTTCAGTTGACTTGCCATTTGACAACTGTCAACAGTTGTACACTGTAGTAGCCATTGTTGGATTTATATCAATCTTGCATGCTACAAAAGCTTTTAAGTTCTGCCTCCAGTAGTGTAAGTTTTGTTATGTATGCTGTCTGGTTATTTTAAACCACTCACATCATTTGTGTTTGCTATGTATATGACATGCCACATGTCCTTTATTTTAAAAAATTAGATTTTAATTGGATTTTAAATTAAAATTACACATATCTCAGGATGGATTTATTAAATCAAAAGCTGCTGTAACTAATTTAATTGCATATTTTAAAAGATTGAGTCTGAAATGAAGGCTAGTGTAATGAGTTACTAAAAATATTGGTTTAGTAGTGTTAAAACATCGAACACCTTGATATTCTAGCGTAAAGTTTGTGGCAGTCATGAATTAAATAATGTGATGAAAGAAACTGTAAAATTTCACATGGGCCAGATCCAGCTAGTGATAGGGTGTTGCCCCTGCCAAATTTAGATCTTCCTTCATTTACATATTAAGGAAGTTTTCTTCCTCAACATCTGTGCTGTTGGGCAAGGTTCTATCACACCGAGAAATGTGATGAAAGAAACTGTAAAAGTTCACATGGGCCAGATCCAGCTAGTGATAGGGTGTTGCCTCTGCCAAATTTAGATCTTCCTTCATTTACATATTAAGGAAGTTTTCTTCCTCAACATCTGTGCTGTTGGGCAAGGTTCTATCACACCGAGACCCCAGGTTTTTAATCATTCTAGCACAGTCCAATATGCTACTGAATTATGCATTTTTATAGGAATGTGTGTGTATATTACTATGGATCACTTTATTTTGAGTGAATTTAGGCCAGTGTTGATTAGAATTGTGTTTGACCTCTTTATGTTTCAGAACATTATATGGACATTCTGTTGACCCACTATTTACAATTGGTCTACACGATGAAACAGAATTAACTCTTGTTCAGTTAAAGGAACAACTCATGGAGCTTTTAGATGTCTTCCTAGGTATGTCATTAGATATTTAGTTTTATGTGTGAGGCTAATGACTTATCCCCGTCAAGTATCAAGATGATGTTGAGATCTAGAATATGTCGATTATTGTATCCATGCTACCATACACTTACGTGATATTGTGCGTAGGCACTAAAGCAATTTTATATTTAATTTTCCATTGGATAAATTGTGAACTCTGATTTCAGCATGCGGTGGCAATCCAAATGTAATTACCAGCATGTGCAGTTCCACTTTGTACCATGTTATCTTGGCACATTCTAATCCTAACATTGAGCTGGTTATGAAGCTGTGTGAAGCAGGTATGGGCAGATATCACATTCCAGTTTGCAAAGCATGATACTTATTTTTTATATCACGTGATGCCAGTTCTTGAGGTTTAACCTTTATCATGGTCACCAGTTATAATGGAGAATGGGCAGGCCCCTTTCCAAAATCAGCTTCCTTCTTCTTCATTATTGTTGTTGTTATTATTGTTGTTGTTGCTATTATTATTATTATTGTCCCATCTTTTCACCACTTTATGGGGTATGTACTTCCATGTACCCGAGACAGAACTTGTCCCTAAGGTACATAGTGCAGCAGCTATTTCCAGAATACATATTGTTTTTAGCAAGTGCTACATGTATTATATAATTTTATTTTATCGCTTGGGGCAGCAAATAGTGGCCACATATGTTTTGAAGGTTGACAATGACAAACTCTGTGACATTTACGTAAGAATATTGTTCATATTCCTTTGCCTCAATAAATTCGGTTTTTGACTTTAAAATTGTAGCCATTATAATGTTTGGGACACAGTTATTATTGTCACTTCTTGACTGAGCATGGTGTATGTATTAGAGAGAATTCCCTTTTTATGCATCTGTGTTGTTTAGGTCCTGTGTGCTCACTTTACCACACCATACCCAATCAAGTTCAGCCTCAGGTTTTTGTTGGTAGATCAGCTGACATTTATTTACAGCATTTATTACACTCATTTCAATGCTGTTTATTCTGATAAGTACAGATATTTTATTGTACAGTCTACATTAAGCGCTGCTGGGGTATGACGCTGACCACTCACCGCTGAGGTTGAGAATGAGTAGGAGCTACAAGACCTCTCCCCCTGAGCACCTACATGGCATATAGCAGGATAGCTTTTTACAGTCTGCACTTTACATATTTTTATATACTTACCAGATTGCGTAAAAATTCATGTTTTGAGAGATATTGCTCTCAAACATTAACAGAAGATCATCAGATAGCCCACAAGACTGAAGTTATACACAGAGAATAAAAGCATGTGGTTTTGCACACTGCAGCACTTCAGAAAGAGAAATAACTGATAGAAGACCTGTCATAAGGTAACAGTAACCGGATTACCTTTTGAATGCTAGTGGGTCAGTGTAATGCTGTATGGCATGGTGTGATAAATTGTTCTCCTAACAGCATTACTTAATTTTACATTTTAAGAGCATCTTATTATATTTATTGCAGGTGGAGACCTGAATCAGCCTAATGCTCATGGAACAACACCGTTAATGGAGCTTATTACATCTTCAGATGATGATGTGGCAATGGACATCCTCTACAACATTTTGAAGAAGAAACCAGATGTTAGTTTTTGTTATGCAACATGACTGTCATCTCTAAAGTGACATTATACAAGAACTTGTGCCACTAAATATGATTCCAGGATATCTGTTTATAGTTTAGTTAGTTTTGCTGTCAGGAGCTCAGATATAGCATAAAATGATAGGATGATTAATGAAAAGTGATATGGGTGGGGAATATACCATGCATGGTGGATATTAGAAATGTATACACAGTTTTTGGCAGAAAGCTTGAAGGGAAGAGGCCATTTGGAAGACTTAGGCATATGGGAAGATCTTTCCTTAAAGATGCAGGGTGGGAGGGTATAGATTTGATTTATGTGGTTCAAATAGAGACCAGTAACAGGATGTTGTGAACACCATAATGAACCTTTGGGTTTTATAAAAGGCAGGGTGTTTCTTGACTATCTTAGCTACTATTAGACTTTAAATAATTATTCTGCTCCTTGAAGTTGAAGTACCAGTACTAGAGAAACAAAATTATTATTCAGGAATCATGCTGATAGATTTTTTTTTAATTTTATTTTATTTTTAGATTTCATCACTGCAAGCTCAAAACTGTGCTAATGAAACTGCCTTATGGCGGTCCATGTTTGCTGGTTCACCCATAGTAGCAACAGAGCTATTACATCAGGGTGCCAGTCATGCTCCACGTGCCATTATTGGTACTACAAAATTGTTTACTGAAGTGGGAGCTGTCACTGGAGTCTCAGCTATGTTAGCACCTCTGCTACAGGATTCGTTACCCTATGTGCGACATGGATCTGTTTATCTAATGTCCAAACTTGAGTTTAGTAGGAATGTGTATTCATTTCATGTTCACTTGTTGGATAAAGTGTTTTCATGTGCTATCTCACCTGTCGTAGACAATACAGCTGTGTCCGAGTGCTTCCCACAAGTAGTGCTGGATGAAATTGAAACGATTATTCATGAAGAAACACACTTTTCATTTGATTCACTTCAATTGTCAGCCATTAGACCTCAGGATGTTATGATACTTATGTTTGGAAAGTTAAGTGCAGGCCTCCAACAGCTTTGTGTACGGCAGATTATAGACCACATCTTTTTCACAACAGACCTATGTAAGTAATGATTTTTGAGGTATGAAAGATATTTTCGTATGCATTTTTCTTTATATGGAGATTTGTTATTGTCAATAATGAATGGAAAATTAAGTATATATTTGTGTTTCATCAGAATGCAAGTCAAAATTTTAATAGAAATATAGCTAATATATCTTTAAAAATGTGTCAGAATTCAAATATTTGAGAACATCCATAATAAATCAAAATTATGTTAATACAGTAGTTAAGAGCAGATTTCATTGAGAGAATACTTGCTGCCATTCATTTCAGAATTTTCTTGTTGTTTAAAAACTTTAAGATTAAAATATATAAAATTATGACTTTACTTATTTTATATGGGTGTGAAAATCTTTCACCCAAAGATAACTTGAATCCAGGGTGTTTGAAAATAGGGTACTGAGAATATTTGGATTTTAGATGGAGGAAGTAATAGGAGGTTGGATAATTTACTTCTTAATTTGTGCTCTTTGTCAAATGTTATTAGGGTGATCAAATCAAGGATGTAGAAATGGATAGAATGTGTAGCATGCTTTGGGAAGTGGGCGTTGTATAGAAAAGTTTATTAAAAGAACCTAGGCATAGGGTAGGATGACAGTATTATATTGGATCTTAAAAAGTGAGGATGTGGGCTGGATTCATTTGGTTTAGAACAGGGTCCAGTGGTCTGTAGTTGTGAGCAGTGATGAACCTTCATGTTGCATAATAGGTGGAAAATTTCTTGATCAGCTAAGCCATAGCAAGTTTTCTAGGACTCTTCTTCATGGATAATAAATGGGATTATTTTATCTTTGTTTTAGGTAAATCCATGGAACTTATAGCAAAACTTAAAGGCAAGAAGTTAATTGTCCAGAAAGAAAAGAAGATACCTGAGAACTGGGATGAAAATGAAAAGAAAGATTCTGATGAAGCTGGATCTTCAGAGAATATTGTAGTGGAAGATGTGGAAAACATTACACAGTGGGATGTGGTAATGGAGTTTGATAAGACAGCCATGATCAAATTAGTTCAAGAGCTATTGAATCTTCCCCCCTCATTAATATCAAGGTTTGAAATAGAAGCTACTCGACTGCAACTTGGAGCAATCCTTCATAATTTTGAGACTGTTGACTGTGTTCGTGGCTGTGATGGTCAGTCAGATGAATCATTCTCAGAGCCATTTGCAGAGGATGAGTATGATGATGATGATGACGACGACATTGACGATGATGAAAGTAGTTGGTTTGTGAGATTCATTACCACTGATGATGATGACTTCAAGAGTCCTGATACTGAAGGGGAGAGTGGTGAAGATGACAGTTCATTTGACAGTTCAGATGATTATGATGATGACATTGAAAATGACAATGTTGACCTTTTGTTTATTGATGAGAATTTAGATGTCACAAATGATATGAGATTGGATGTAGAAAGTATAGCTGATGAAGGTATCATGAAGGATGCTGAATTATTCACGTTACCTAGTGTCTCTGGTGGTGATGGTTTTGAGAAAGGTGTAGCTGTAGCTGAGGATAATAGCAGTGGTTCTGGGGAATGCGTGCCTGAAAGCATCCAAAGGGATAAATACGAAGCTCTCAGTGATGATCCTAGTTGTGATGATGCAGTATCATTGGAGGATGTGTCACATCCTGCCAATTCTATGAATACTGAAAATTAATCTATTAATTTGTATTTACCTTTCAAGGAAGAGAGGAGAAGACTATGACATAATTTAAAAAGGCTGTGATTTTGTATAAAATAACTTGTTTATTCAGGATACTATATTGTACGTTCTGCTGCATATGTCAAAAAATACATAGCAGAGTAAATGGAACTCTTGTTAATGCAAACAACTAGAAACTGATTTATGCAGCATTTGATTTTATTAAGTATAATGTTGTTATAAAAGGTAAAGTATAAATTTGTTGTAGTTTTATAAAGAAGTTTGTTGAATTGTGTTCATTAGAACTTTCATCTAGGGCTACATAAATGTAGACTAAGTCCTAAGAGTATCTTATTAACCAACACAATTTTCCTTCTTCCTGAATCTCATTATATACTCTATGTAAAATTAATGACCAACTTATGTATTAATTAAACAAATTTACTTTAAATAGGGACATGCTATGTATAGTGCATAATGTATTAAACTTTCTAGAGTACATATTAAAACAAGGATGAAAAGGTTAACTCCAGTGAGTTCCATTTAAATTTTTTATTATTAATTTGCATATGTCATTCATCTTGTTCGATTTTTGCAGATATGAACCTACTGTTACAAAGCTGATCACATTATTTGTCATTACATTATAGAGTTTTACATTATTTTTCCTTACATTGTTAAACATTCACCATGTTAGAAAATTGCTCCACTGATAGCTGTAGATCTCAATGATTTGTATGCACGAATTTTATTTTTTTGAGAACATCAATAAAATTTGATTTGAACCTGATGTAAATGTAGGAGTGTTACTGGACTATTAGTTTTTTAATAGTGCAACAAAAGACATGCATAGCAAATTTAATGAATGCATGACTTTGGAAATGCCTTGTATGCATGGATCACCAACCTAGAATAGAATTAGCTTCAAGGTGATGTAATGTGTAGTCTGATAGAAGGTTAGAAGTGTTTCAGATGTACTTATTTCCTCCATCATTAGGGTAATGAATAAGATTTTCATCAACTTGATGATGGAAACTGCAAGTACCTCTCAGCCGTCGGTAAACTTATGCCAGACGACGCGGTGCTACGACCCAGATGACAACCATCTATAATCATCGTCGTGAGAATATGAAATCCTACATAGAATTATAGAATGTCTTTTATTTTTAAGTATGCCCAGAACGTCTACCAAGTAACAATTAAACGGTAATCACGGATTACAGGCGATATCACAGGCTACTCAGGCAGTAAATTAACTACACAGGGGACCATCTTCATGAAATTAAGAATTAAAGATAAAAAGGGTTAATAAGGTTTTGTCACAATTGATGTGGACGCTCCTACCAGAAATAAACCTTATTACTTTCAATAACGAAAAGAAAATGGACGGAAGTAGAATATGCACGGCGACACAGTCTTCAAGACGGATTCTGTGAACCATACAGTTCGTCTGACTTTTGGATCCATGGAATGGATACTAATGTATGTAGTGCATCACAAAATCTGCAGGGCAGGGAATTTCGTAACCCCAGAAATTAATTGTGTGTATTTGTTTTGATGTAGATTGTATATATCGCCTTTTTCCTCCTACAATCTCCAAAGAAAGAACAAAAATATAATACGATCATTGATTGAGTACAGTGAAGACGAATATACTTGCACGTCTCTACATTTCTAACAGCGCTCTGACAGGATGTACATTCTTGGCCAATCGGGGAACAAGTTGTTGTTTTAAATTTAGTACAATGTTTGAAGCAGTAGTTTCAGTTTGAATTGAAACATTCCGAAAGGCTTTTTAAATGTGGTTACGGGTACAGATTACAATTATATAGCAGCAATGTGTGACAGTTTTCATACATGGCAAAACGTTTTGGTGCAATGGGTAAGTTATAATTTCCTATACCTAAAATTCATTGTCATTCATTATGTGTTGTAGCAAAGCTAACCGATACTGGAATATGGGTGTAAAAAGATTTGTGTATAATTCCATAATGACAATTAGTTAGAGTAACAAGATACACCCACAAGAAGTCACAGGTACAAAACATGTAGAGAAAACATGTATAGCTGCTTGTGATCCTGACATTGCATTCCTCCTAATTAGCCTTGTTTTTCAAGTTTTTGAATAAAGTATCTGAAGGAGCCTAAAGTCTTGATGTTCAGCAATGCAAAGATCTCAGGTGAGAAACAGGTATCTTAAGTCTGGAACAATAAAAATTTTACAACCATATCAGTTGGGTCCACTAGAAAAGGCGATTAGTAGGATTGAGATTAGATTTTTCTCCTAGTGACTCAACTGATTACTTTGTATAGTTGGTCTAGCATGAAATAAGTATTATGTATTGCTTTTGTTATTGTGTTTTGTTTTTCTTGACAAATTTGTTCCAAGTCTTGATCTGGAATCCATGAAATGCATACAGCTAATCTGATTGCCTGTGTTGTTTTAAACTGATAGATAAAATATGTCGACGAACATGCATCTATTTACTCCCTATCACTGCATCAAACAGACCACACATGTATGTCCTCTGGGAGTCCAATATCTTTTCACCATCTTACAAAGATTTCCCTGTAGCTTTATATGTTATTCAGTAGATCAGTTTGTTCTCTTTCTTTTATACAGGCCAATTGCTTAGCCCTGCAGGACAATCCGATTCAGCAAGTTACAGAGTTAAGTGATGGAAGATTTTTCTACAATCTTTTGAATGCCATGTAAGTAAACTTATATCATTTTCCTAAGTAAACTACCAGTTTTTCCCACATATTCTACAACCTATTGTTATCTGATTAACTTGTGGATACATCAAATTTAATAAAGATGTATGTATATAATTCCCACTTTTCTGTGAAAGTACCTTCCAAAAAGATGACAGCACATTTTATTTGGTTATGTTTAGTTGTGTTTGGGTATTTTACTTTTCAGTTCCTATCAGAATTGAATGTATGTGAATACAATGCACAATCAAATATTTTTGGAGGTACTTAGAAAAATCTGAAGTGTGCATTTGTATTAAAGCAAGCACAGTAACTCCCTTGTGGAAGTTATGTGTGAAAATAGTGATTAATCAGTTGTTCAGTGAGTCCTGTGCTGTTGTGAAACTTAAAAGTTGATCACTGCCATTATACAAGCTCACTATTATACCTGACCGAGGGACAGTTCAGTCTGTTGTGTACATCTTCACAACCTTATTTCTTCAATATTATTTTTCCATCTTTTTTTCTACATGTTCTGGATTTTATCCATGAAATTTAAACAGTTAGTGTCTCCCTTTAGTCATGCAGTTTAGTGTTATGAAAACTTAAACATTGTTTTTTGTTTAATATTACAATTGAATTTGTATATAATTTGTTATTCACTGTTTGTTTTACAGTTCCCATAGGACTAAACATAGTATCAGCGGAGATAATGTTAATGAGGAAGTAACCTCCTTTTTAAAATGTAAGTAACTGTTAAAATGGGACTAGGCATTGGTCCTTTTTGTAGTTTTCATAAGCTGAGGACTGTATTACATGGAAAGCATTATAAGTAAAAACAGCATGACATTGAAATCAGAAGTATTTTTGACATTATACATATTAACAGAGTAAATATTAAATTCACTGTCTTTAGGATGAGTAGACTTCTTCCACTGCTTATTATATTTTCTGTGATTTGATTTGTTGGTAGCTTATTGAGATTTCTAACATTCTTGTAGGTGGTTGCCACTGTTTCTCTAAAACACCTACAAAAATGTTTCTTCCCTTTATCTTGGACACAGATTTCTCATGTGCTACTTATTTCTTATTTAACAACCTGATCATTATTTCATAGCATGTAACTTGGCAGTAGCAGGGTTCATGTCACGATAAACATTGTTACTATGTTTAGAGATTTTATGTCTGCAGTAAGCATTATTTGGTTCCATGAAGATACCATAGTCCACTGGAAGTCATTTGTCTCACATTTGTGGTGTGTAAATGTAATAAAGTAATTTGTTTGCTGTACTATCATACTGTAATTCAGTTTGTGTTTGAATCTCAGGTTACAGTTTTTACAGTCACCATGAAATAAGAAAATAAGTATCAAAAGCTGTTGGTAATAATAGAATATAATATTAAAGTATGTTGTCCTTTCTTTCACAGATGAATATCCAAATTATTGCATGGATGCAGAATCTTGTGACATGGATGATGAAGTTGAGATTACCTATATTACATCTTTATTGCTGTTGCACAGCGTTCTAAAGAGTGGAAATGAAAGAATAATGGACCATATGTATAACCTGGATCATGAAACACAAATTTATATTAAGAACTTCTTTGAAATCATCTTGCAGTATGATGGAAATATAACAAGAACTGCTCTGAAGCATGCTGTCAATAAATATGGTAAATTATTTTGTGATGAGTGGTCCGTTACAGCTGTAGTTCAATACTAAGAGCTACTTCTTAATTTTAGGTGATGATGATAGTTGGTAATATGAAGAAACCACCATTTAATTTTTCCTCAGAAAATTGTGGATTTGAATAATTGCTATGCCCCTCCAGGAGTGTTAACTGACAAATTTTGGCACCTAAAATGATTGTTTTTTGCCATTTGGTATTTTGAATTGTATTTTCTAAGGAATTTATACTGGCACCTCTAGTATTAATAATGCATTTTCAGATAACAGATTACACAACATCAAATGGGATGAGAGGTTGATTATGCACAGTAATTTGAAATGATGTAGTATGAAGCAGACAAAGTACATTCTAGTATATATACAGTATAAAATTGCTCCACGTATGTGAACATGTCTTCTTTTATCATAACAGAATACTCTCTCCTTAGTAGGATTTCAAATTCTCACAGCAGTAAGTATAAATATGGTTGTCTACTGGGTTGTAACACTGTGTTATCTGGTATAAGTTTACCCACATTTCAGAGGTACTTGCTGCCTCCATTAGCACTTTCATTTATGATGGAGGCAGCAAATACCTTAAATTCTGCTAAACTTCTGTCATACTATAAGGTGCTAAAACCCAGAAGACAGCCATCTTCATCTTCGGTCCTTCTTACCATTTTACTAGTTTTTTTATTACAGATAATCTATAATTATAATCAATTGCATATGAATGTAACAGACGTATCTTATTCAAACGTGTATTTTAATTTTATTTTGTTATTTCATAATCACAGAATTATTTATTTGTGTTTCCATTTTTGGTCATATTGTCAAACTAGGTAATAATGAATCTCCAGTGGCAGCAGAGAAAGGACGTCATTGTTCAGAATCTCCACTTATTGGCTTTAGTACACCTAAACGTCCTCCCATGAAGGATGTTGTTGAGGTATGACCCTCCTACCTTATATTTATATTTTCTTTACTGTTTTAATGACGGGGTTTATTGGAAATATCATACATTCAACTGTTTTTTATATGTTGAAGGTGACAGTGAGCATTGTTAGTAGTAGTCCAGTAAATATTCTCTTTAAGTCAAAACACAGGGTACCAAAAGGTATGACAAATTACATGAGTTCAAATTATCCCTTTTTCAGTATCACATGATGATTGTTATATTTCATGTTCTGGTATTTGTTGCTGAAACTGTATTTGGACCTTAAATGATTAAATGGTTAATACAGTGGTTCTCAAACTTACGGTGCTTGTGGCACACTTGGGAGTTTTATTTTGTGCCACACTAGAATTGGGATAGAGAATTAAAATTTATAATAAGAATTCATCAATTTTTAAGTAATGACATTTATTGTATAAAAATATAAAATTATTGTAGAACTAAGATTATGAAGTTTAACTGGTTACTCAGATATACTCATTTATGGATAATAATGTGATATTATCAATTATTTGATTTTTAATTTGCATATTTTAATTTATACAATTATTCTATTCAAAACCTCATGGCACACTTGACAAAATCTCATGACTCGCCAATTGAGAATCATTAGTTAGTTAGTTGGGGTAGTGCTCCTGCTTTTCATTTGAGAGGTCCCAGACTTGATTCTTGTCCTGAAGGTCAGCTGTTCTGATTTGATTGTCTTTCACTCCTTACATGTTATGTATTTAAGGTATATGTGAAATCTATATTTTACTTCAGGCTATATTAAAAACTCAGCTATTTTCATATATTTTGGAGAATAGGACAATATTTCAGTGTGTAATTATTGTGAAGTGGAAGCTTAAAATATAATACAACTTATTTTTGCTTCAAATTGGCTGGTTATATATGTAATGTTCCAAATTAAGTTTGCAAGTGCATAATATAAATTTGATTTTTTTATCAGTCCCCTTTAGCTCAGAAACTTAAGCAACTCTCAGAACAAAGAGCAGTGATAAAGAGATTAAATAATGAATTGGAGGTTGAACAGATGGAGAAAGGTGAGCTGCAAGAAGAGCTGCGCCAACAACGTGAAAAAACAAAGAAATTGAGTAAGTTCTTAGAATTAGTAGCAGACAACTTATACAACTTATGGTCCCATAATTTTACTGTGTATGGTCTGGGTCAGAGAACGTCCACAAACTAAAAGCATGTTTGTATGCTCTGAAACAGGTGAACTTGTATTTTTGGCTTTAAAACAGTGTTTATTTATTTGTTGTTTAATTTAGTTTATTATTTTCTTTTAATTAAGAAAATAATAAACTGTCAGATTATTTGATCTTGCAAATAAGTTTTAATTTTTGTTATTCTGGAATTTTTTCTGTATGTATTTTAAAGCGGATGTTTTTTATTTTTATACTTTTTAAAACGTAATATTTATACTTTACAGCCAAAGAGTTAATTGATAAAAATGAAGAGATTAAGAAGCTCCGTGAAGAATGGTTATACAACACTTCTGAATCAGGTGAAACATCTGAATGTGTTAAATCTTGCCAAGAAGCATTACTAAGTAATGAGATAAAAAGTTTGGAGGCATATGTCTCCTCTGTTGATGCTGACATGGACAATTTGCACAAAGAACGGGATTTATTACAACAAAGGGTAAGAAGCTGAAATATTGAATTTACACTGTAGAGAGGAGTTGCCATTTCTAAATTCTTTGGGTAACTTTACAGTTTACTTTACCTGTTCTCATATGCCATAATTGTCAATCATTACAGTCCCATTTATTTGTTACAGTTATTTAAAGCAGAACACCAGTGTAATGTGTGGCACACAAGATCACAAGAATATGAAGCACAGTGTGAGAAGCTGCAGCATGATCTTGTAGAGAAAGAACTTGAGTTGGCTCAAGTGAAGGAACTGTGTTCTGATCTACAAAGTCATGTACAAGAATTAAAGCAAGTTTGTGATGCTAGTATAGAAGAAGACAACTTTATAAATCCAGGTTACTGTTTTATGTGGTTTGGTGTGTTCTTTCTGGAAATAAAATTTAAAAATTTCCTGTATCTTTTATATCAGTTACATAATTTCTTCCTCTAGTTACTTTGTTAAATTTCAGCCTTGTGAAGCATTTGGCATTCAGTGTCAGGTTTATGCACAGAAATACAGTAATATCTTGACAAAGTGCAGTATTACAGAAAATGTGTGTGTAGCAGAATAGAAACATGTTACAGTTAACACATATCCATCTTCATTTCAGCAGAATTATAGTTTTCAATAAACAATTTGTAACTTTACATATATTTTTTCAATATTGCATTTTCACTTCATGCACGTTATTCTGTATGACCCACATGTTTATTAATGTAATTTGTAGAGTTGTGATTAGGACCAGAAACACTGAATGTGCAAATGTGAAACTTATGAATATGCCAGTTTAACTATTCATGTTACTTTCTCTATTTTTTATACATATTTATTAGTGCTTTTCAATCATAGGATCTTAGCTGTAGGCAAACACTTTAATATAAAAACTGAATTAGCATCAGATTTATTGTTATTGGTGTAGTTGTTGGTATTGTCATTGTTGGTATTATTTAATTCCAGTGTGCAGGACCCCAGAAAGTCTAGGTGAGGCAGTAGTAGAACTGCAACTGCATGAAAAAGAAGTGGAGAATCAAGTATTATCAGAACAACTCAAGAGAATGATCATGGAGGAAGAAGAAATGACAAGGCACAAAAGTGAACTTGAACTTCATTTGGAAGCCGCAAATCATGAAGTAGGGTCTCTAAAGACATCAAACATAGAACTGGTAAGAAAGGTTTGCATCTTTATTAACACTGACAATTGTAAAAAATATTCATGACTAGAATTTTTTATTTCTTTTATACTTTCTCACTCATACTGTATGATGTGAAGTTGGAAGAGTGTATGGTATGTGTTACTTGAAATTCTGAGGCTTGTAAATGCTTAGAAAACATAAGGCTTAAAATAATTTAAAATAATGGAATTTTGTTTTTCAGGTCAATAAAATGGAAGCATTACAACATGAACTTGAAGAATCTGAAAGGAAACTGAATTCTGCATCTGTAGAGCTTGATCACATTTCCCAAGAGCGGATTCTGCTTGAAAAAGGACTTGCTGGCCTACAGGACCTCCTTGCTTGCAAAGATAATGAGCTTTCAGATTCTCATAATGTAGCTGAATCACTTACTTCAGATCTTGCCAAGCTACAGGACAATTTTCTGGAAACTCAGAATATTTTAGCTGCAGAAGTAGAACATGTTGCCAAGTTAAACCTTGAAGCCCATGAAACACAGAAACAACTGAAATGTACATCTCAAGAACTTGCAGACATAAAAATGGAAAATACAGAAGTAAAGCAGAATCTGGGTTGTATAGAGCAACAGCTGGGGCAATATGTAAAACTGGTTGAAGAAATGCTATTGTCTGGTAAAGATACTCCAGGAGATGCTGAACAGTCATTACCAGATGGAACAGAAGGATCTTTAGCAGCTTTGTGTCTTAGTGTGGGAGTTAAAGTTGAAAGACTGAATTTCTTGCTGATAGAACTGGATGCTAAGAATTCTAAGTCACTTCATGAGCAATCTAATTTGGAGTTAGATTGTAAAAAATTAAAGGAGACTATTATAAAACTTTGTGAAGAAATTACTGATCAAGAAGAGAGGGAACAGAAACACCTTCTACAAAAGAGCATTCTGGATGAATGTCTGCAACGTGCTGATGAGAATATTTTAAATTTAGAAACAAAAGTGTCAGAATATACTCATAAGGTTGAGAATCTGAACTCTATGTTGGAAGATAAAAAGTCTGAGATTGAAAACCTTGAGGGAGTTAGACAGAATCTCTCTGACAGAAATAAAAATCTTGAAAAACTAAGTGAAGAAAAGGCAGAGAAGCTACAGAGATTTGAAGCTGAATTGACAGAAGTTACACGTGATAAAATTCTATTGCAAGATCAATATAACAAAATTAAAGGATTTTCTGAGGAACAAACTAAAACTGTGAACATGTTAAATTGCAAGATTGCTGAACTTGAGAAACAAATTCAGGAGCTGGCACAGGAAAGAGACTCCTCTAACAATAACCTGCAGAATATCAATTGTAAACTGCAAGAATTACAAGCAAGTAAAGAGAATTTAGAAACAAAAGTGTCAGAATATACTCATAAGATTGAGAATCTGAACTCTGTGTTGGAAGATAAAAAGTCTGAGATTGAAAACCTTGAGGGAGTTAGACAGAATCTCTCTGACAGAAATAAAAATCTTGAAAAACTAAGTGAAGAAAAGGCAGAGAAGCTACAGAGATTTGAAGCTGAATTGACAGAAGTTACACGTGATAAAATTCTATTGCAAGATCAATATAACAAAATTAAAGGATTTTCTGAGGAACAAACTAAAACTCTGAACTTGTTAAATTGCAAGATTGCTGAACTTGAGAAACAAATTCAGGAGCTGGCACAGGAAAGAGACTCCTCTAACAATAACCTGCAGAATATCAATTGTAAACTGCAAGAATTACAAGCAAGTAAAGAGAATTTAGAAACAAAAGTGTCAGAATATACTCATAAGATTGAGAATCTGAACTCTGTGTTGGAAGATAAAAAGTCTGAGATTGAAAACCTTGAGGGAGTTAGACAGAATCTCTCTGACAGAAATAAAAATCTTGAAAAACTAAGTGAAGAAAAGGCAGAGAAGCTACAGAGATTTGAAGCTGAATTGACAGAAGTTACACGTGATAAAATTCTATTGCAAGATCAATATAACAAAATTAAAGGATTTTCTGAGGAACAAACTAAAACTGTGAACATGTTAAATTGCAAGATTGCTGAACTTGAGAAACAAATTCAGGAGCTGGCACAGGAAGGAGACTCCTCTAACAATAACCTGCAGAATATCAATTGTAAACTGCAAGAATTACAAGCAAGTAAAGAGAATTTAGAAACAAAAGTGTCAGAATATACTCATAAGATTGAGAATCTGAACTCTGTGTTGGAAGATAAAAAGTCTGAGATTGAAAACCTTGAGGGAGTTAGACAGAATCTCTCTGACAGAAATAAAAATCTTGAAAAACTAAGTGAAGAAAAGGCAGAGAAGCTACAGAGATTTGAAGCTGAATTGACAGAAGTTACACGTGATAAAATTCTATTGCAAGATCAATATAACAAAATTAAAGGATTTTCTGAGGAACAAACTAAAACTGTGAACATGTTAAATTGCAAGATTGCTGAACTTGAGAAACAAATTCAGGAGCTGGCACAGGAAAGAGACTCCTCTAACAATAACCTGCAGAATATCAATTGTAAACTGCAAGAATTACAAGCAAGTAAAGAGAATTTAGAAACAAAAGTGTCAGAATATACTCATAAGATTGAGAATCTGAACTCTGTGTTGGAAGATAAAAAATCTGAGATTGAAAACCTTGAGGGAGTTAGACAGAATCTTTCTGATAGAAATAAAAATATTGAAAAACTAATTGAAGAAAAGGCAGGGAAGCTACAGAGATTTGAAGCTGAATTGACAGAAGTTACAAATGATAAAAATCTATTGCAAGATCAATATAACAAAATTAAAGAATTTTCTGGGGAACAAACTAAAACTGTGAACATGTTAAATTGCAAGATTGCTGAACTTGAGAAACAAATTCAGGAGCTGGCACAGGAAAGAGACTCCTCTAACAATAACCTGCAGAATATCAATTGTAAACTGCAAGAATTACAAGCAAGTAAAGAGAATTTAGAAACAAAAGTGTCAGAATATACTCATAAGATTGAGAATCTGAACTCTGTGTTGGAAGATAAAAAGTCTGAGATTGAAAACCTTGAGGGAGTTAGACAGAATCTCTCTGACAGAAATAAAAATCTTGAAAAACTAAGTGAAGAAAAGGCAGAGAAGCTACAGAGATTTGAAGCTGAATTGACAGAAGTTACACATGATAAAATTCTATTGCAAGATCAATATAACAAAATTAAAGGATTTTCTGAGGAACAAACTAAAACTCTGAACTTGTTAAATTGCAAGATTGCTGAACTTGAGAAACAAATTCAGGAGCTGGCACAGGAAAGAGACTCCTCTAACAATAACCTGCAGAATATCAATTGTAAACTGCAAGAATTACAAGCAAGTAAAGAGAATTTAGAAACAAAAGTGTCAGAATATACTCATAAGATTGAGAATCTGAACTCTGTGTTGGAAGATAAAAAGTCTGAGATTGAAAACCTTGAGGGAGTTAGACAGAATCTCTCTGACAGAAATAAAAATCTTGAAAAACTAAGTGAAGAAAAGGCAGAGAAGCTACAGAGATTTGAAGCTGAATTGACAGAAGTTACACGTGATAAAATTCTATTGCAAGATCAATATAACAAAATTAAAGGATTTTCTGAGGAACAAACTAAAACTGTGAACATGTTAAATTGCAAGATTGCTGAACTTGAGAAACAAATTCAGGAGCTGGCACAGGAAGGAGACTCCTCTAACAATAACCTGCAGAATATCAATTGTAAACTGCAAGAATTACAAGCAAGTAAAGAGAATTTAGAAACAAAAGTGTCAGAATATACTCATAAGATTGAGAATCTGAACTCTGTGTTGGAAGATAAAAAGTCTGAGATTGAAAACCTTGAGGGAGTTAGACAGAATCTCTCTGATAGAAATAAAAATCTTGAAAAACTAAGTGAAGAAAAGGCAGAGAAGCTACAGAGATTTGAAGCTGAATTGACAGAAGTTACACGTGATAAAATTCTATTGCAAGATCAATATAACAAAATTAAAGGATTTTCTGAGGAACAAACTAAAACTGTGAACTTGTTAAATTGCAAGATTGCTGAACTTGAGAAACAAATTCAGGAGCTGGCACAGGAAAGAGACTCCTCTAACAATAACCTGCAGAATATCAATTGTAAACTGCAAGAATTACAAGCAAGTAAAGAGAATTTAGAAACAAAAGTGTCAGAATATACTCATAAGATTGAGAATCTGAACTCTATGTTGGAAGATAAAAAGTCTGAGATTGAAAACCTTGAGGGAGTTAGACAGAATCTCTCTGACAGAAATAAAAATCTTGAAAAACTAAGTGAAGAAAAGGCAGGGAAGCTACAGAGATTTGAAGCTGAATTGACAGAAGTTACAAATGATAAAAATCTATTGCAAGATCAATATAACAAAATTAAAGAATTTTCTGAGGAACAAACTAAAACTGTGAACATGTTAAATTGCAAGATTGCTGAACTTGAGAAACAAATTCAGGAGCTGGCACAGGAAAGAGACTCCTCTAACAATAACCTGCAGAATATCAATTGTAAACTGCAAGAATTACAAGCAAGTAAAGAGAATTTAGAAACAAAAGTGTCAGAATATACTCATAAGATTGAGAATCTGAACTCTGTGTTGGAAGATAAAAAATCTGAGATTGAAAACCTTGAGGGAGTTAGACAGAATCTTTCTGATAGAAATAAAAATATTGAAAAACTAATTGAAGAAAAGGCAGGGAAGCTACAGAGATTTGAAGCTGAATTGACAGAAGTTACACGTGATAAAATTCTATTGCAAGATCAATATAACAAAATTAAAGAATTTTCTGGGGAACAAACTAAAACTGTGAACATGTTAAATTGCAAGATTGCTGAACTTGAGAAACAAATTCAGGAGCTGGCACAGGAAAGAGACTCCTCTAACAATAACCTGCAGAATATCAATTGTAAACTGCAAGAATTACAAGCAAGTAAAGAGAATTTGGAACACACTTACAGTAATGCAATGCAGGAAAATGTGGAATCCATTCAGATATTGAATGGTCGTGTGGGTGTGTTGAGAGACAGAATTGATGAATTAGAAAAAAGAGTTGCTTTGACAGATGAACAACTTGAATGCCAGAAAGAATATCTTGCCGAAATGAACAAGAACAAGGACATTTTGAAACTGCAGTATGAAACTGAAAATCAAGAGAAGGGGGAAAAAATTGAGTTACTCACCCAGCATGTGAGAAACTTAGAAATGACAGTTGCAAAACTAGAAGAAGAGAAAAAGGTTATTGCCAAAATTGTGACAGATGATCTTTGCATGTTTTTAGTTTAGAAACCTGATAGGTGGAGTCGAGTACATAAATCATTTCTTTCATCTTAAAGAGAATTAATTTTATCTTGAAACATACTGATTTATTAACTGAATTAGTCTCTTCTTTCTGTTTCCATGTTGTGAGCAGTAATTATGTATTTTCTGCTTTTTTTTTTTGTAAAAGCGGATCATATCCAGCAGCTCAGAGATCGTTACTGATACAAGACATTTAATTTTCTAAACTAGCAATTCTCATTTATATAGTTTGATTTTTACAGAAAGTTTCTGTCTATCATTTTCTAAAGTTTCCTGGATATGTTTGTCTTTATTAGATTAAGAAGTCATTATATCATTTGTGAAATAGTGTACAGTATTCTGCAGTAAATTACTTTATTCTAAAATTTTGACCACATTGTACAAGTTTCAGAAATCAAATTATTGTGCTTTTTGGAAAGCTGTTTAGATAACAGTTCTTTACGGTAGTCTTCTTTTCAGAGTTTAGATCTTCCAGTGTTAAACTCTTCAGTAACTATTTTGCCAGATTTTCAACACTTTCCAGTGAGATCTTGAACTGTGTAAATTTGTTTTTTATTTGTAGCTTCAATTTGTTTTACCCCTTCTAACAAAGTTTCATAACTTCTCTTAATATCAGCCAATTAATTTGTTTATAATGCAGTTCATTTTATGGAGCTATTTTCTCTTGTTTGATTGCTTCAGTTTCACTTGCTAAGAAGTATAAATTATATTAAAGATCTGTAAATGCTGTATTATATTCTGGTTATTTTCATGTAACATTTGCATTCTATCTTTAAGTCACATCAAGCAATTCTGCTTTAAAAATTTCTAGTGCACTACTGGTGGTCTCTTTATCCCATCTCATTGGCTAATTTTCTGTTGTAGTTCTGAAGTTGTTTGTGTTTTTATTTCACGGCGTCCTGCTGTGCGTAACCTTCATTTAGGTAGAATTACATTTATGTCTGTCAGTGCAACTGTAATAATATTACATTAATTCATTAATATTAAGTCAATTATCACCTGAATGAAGGTTATGCACAGTAAGATGTTGAGTTACTAATTACAATTTACATGAAGCTATTTCTGTTGATAAGGGGATTGTTTGTAAATTGAAATCTGCTGAGGAAGAAAAGTGCTTGCAGCTGGAATTAGAATCTCAGAAAACTTATGAGATCAAACAAGCATATGAAACGTTGCTGGAAGTCAATTACAAGCTGCAGTCGGAGAATGAGGACCTGAAAAGTAAAGTAGAAGAAAACATTAAAGCCATTCGACAGGAGTATGAAAAGAAGCTTGATAGACTAAAAGCCAAAATGGTTAGTATTGGAATTGCTGAAGTTGAAAGGGGGGATTGGGTATTCATTGTGACACTGATGGAAGTTTGTTACCTCTGGCCCCATACTGTCCATTCTTACATAAGTTTATTTTTATTTTATCATGGTTTTCCTATACAAAATATTGAGTAGGAAAATGCAAACAGTCCATATTTTATTTTTCAATCTTAATTTACATTCAGAAAACAAACTCATGTCTGAGTGAAAATTGTTCATGGATTTAATGCTTATAGTTCTTAAATAATTTAGACATTTCAATTTTGGTCCATACTGTAGAAGAATTGAATGACTGGACTTATTGAATGTCTATTTTGGTGATATTTCTGTTGTATAATTATTGACAATGCTCACAACAAACTAATTACTTTGTTTGAATCTGTCTTGCTTATTAGATTATTCTTGGTGGCATACTTCAGAGAAAATTTGAGTGTATTGGGATTATATATTGACTCGTGAGATTTTATGTTTTTGTGGTTGTGAAGATGGGGATGTTGGTCTTCTGGGTTGTAGTGCCCTGAAAATGGTGGTGATATGTTTCTTCAAAATATATATATTTACTACAAGTCCACACTGTGTTATGACCCAGAAGACTAATGTCAACATATATCCCCATATTTGTTCCCTTTGTCTCATGAATGAGAAAGGATAAAGTTTCTTCATATGGTTGACTCAGGTTTAAAATACATTGATGCTTTGCATCTGCAGTAGTTTCTGTTTTCATGTCAGGTATGTATATTCCATCACATTATTATTATGTTTTAAAGGAAATTAGGAGTGCATACAAGTACTTGGGGATGTATGTAAATGGGATAGTTACCAGTGTTCTTGTAGAGCTCAAAGATTTATTTTCTTTTTGAATTGTCTTTGATTTTGGTACCTAAGTTTTGGATTGTACTTCTGTATTTTAGTTGTGTATATGGTACAGTATGGAATTTAGTGCTGTTTTTTAATATAATTATATTTTTATTTCTATAGAGAGTTCTTTATGAAGAGGAAATTGGAAAGAAAATGAAAAAGTCAAAGGAAGAAAGTGATCATTTTCAGGCAATGTGTAAAATCTACAAAGATAAGGTAATGCAAATTTATTTTAAATTGTGTTTATAATCGTCATATTGGTATACACGTCCCTCAGCACTAATATATACACTTCAGCTTTCAGTTCACCATTTTAGTTAACGCTTTGACTTTCTGGTAGGTTGTCTGTACTGTTGTGATTATACCATTGGTATCATCTTTAGCCTTATTCACTTATCAAAATTTAGTCATGTATGTGAGATTTTAGGTTATGACTGCAGCAAGTATGAAGACTGGCATATTTTGGGACGTAGCAGCACTTAGTCTGGTAGATACTAACTAGTGCTACATCCCAGAAGACATCTTTTGTCATGTGTTTCCTAGTCTCTGAAGTTTCTTGTCAAAACCTGATTTTGGACAAGATCCTTAAAACCTTGTAAGTCTGGCCCAAACTGTCAAAAGTCACTCTCCTACTATATGTGTCTGTATTATCTCCCCATCACCTTTTTGGTGTTTCCAGTTGATTTCCAAGATATTTTCACATAGGAATCTGAAGGAATTGCTTCCCCCCCCACCACCACCAATAGTGCTATGTGAGCTGTATAGATCTGCATCCACACTTTCAGGTTAATTAAAAGAATTAATTTCATTCCTTTGATAGCTTGTTTTGCGGGACACTTTGAAGTTGAAAACATTTTGGCTAATTATGTTCCTCCTCTTTTTCTCCTCCTCCACCCACCCTCTCATTTTGGTAGTTATGATGGCAGCAGAGATGTGATGTGTTTGTTTCTCACTGTGAGTTCGTTTTAATTTATTTCAGGTTCGGAGTTATGAAAGTGATGTAGGCATCCTCAAGTCACAAGTTTGGGAAATTGGAGACAAATTGTTGGTGGCAGAGAAAGAAAAGAAGAAACTTGAAGAGGAACTATCAAAACAGCAAATATTTTTACAGTCTATTAGAAGACAGGTTATAAAAATTTAAGTTATATTTTGGTAGAAAATAAGAGATGAGTATAATTTCTTATACATAAATTATATTAGTCGGGTATAGCAATTACTAATCTGACATGGCTATAAATCTCAATGAAAACTTTATAGAACAATTGCCATAATTAACTTTGAAGTATGATCATTTCCTATCCTACCCTTCAATGAATACTACCCCAAAAAGGAATATGTACAAGTTCACACCATTTTGATAACAACTGAATTTATCTCCTGTAGTATGAAAACATGAAATATTTATATTTTAGCTCCTCCCTGTCTAAAACACATAACAAGAACATAAGCGCTTCATGCTTTGTGAATCCAGTTATGAATTATACTAAGATGCCTGCCCCATTCACATTGCATATGAATTAGTAGATTTATCCTGCTTGTTCCCCTTAATTGCAGTCATTCTTATTTTCGCATTTTCACTTTTCTTTGTGCTACTGTTGAAGCAAATATATTTCCTGTTTTGTTTGGGCTGTCAGCAGTTGGTTGAATATTGATGTATAGTTCTTTCTTGTTACAGGGTGATTTCCTAGAAAGGTGTGCAACATCAAGGTAAACAACTGTTCCTGATTGTCTCCATGAATGTTGTAGCTTATTAAATTTAGTATTACAGTCATTGTATGGCACATGAATGTACCAACTAAATGTGAATTTTGTTACAGCAGTTTAGAAAGAGGAAGAAAAGTTGTTGCTGGTTCTTCAACAGAGTTCCATGCAATGGATATAATAGATGAGTCTATTACACTTGTTAGAAGAAAAAAGAGTGTACCTAGAACACTGCCCTCAGGCATGGGTATGTATGTAGTACAAAAATAATTTTGCTAGCATGGCATTATGAAGTCTAAGTAGAGCAGTGTCTTGCTGAAATTGTAAAAAGAAATTGGTGCACAGTAGAAAGCCCATACTCTTTATAGTTCTGCCATCACATCAAAATACCATTTACCTACATGCAGCAGACCTGGCAGCTGCCACCACTCTGCTTGGTTAATTTTGTCTTAAATACTTAGGTGATTTACAAGCCTTTCACTTTTAAAAATCAGAATTGTGTTGCTGTTAGGCATTAGAAATATGTAGAATGAATATTTATAAATCTCAGTGATTGTATACTTGTTGCAAGATAACTCTGAGCTTTGTTGACCATTACAAATACGCACATTGCTGGCCAGCCAGCTGATGTACACGGTGTGTGTGCAAGGCGTCTTTCTGCCTCTTCCCAGTTCCATCTTTCCCCTCTTACTATGATGTAGCTGAGGCTCACAGATATTTTGCTTTAATTTATAGGTGCTATGTTTAACCCTGAAGATGAAGAAGGTGAAGTCTTCAACACCACAAATTTGGCCGATCTGAAAATGGGGCATTGTGTACCTCAAGGCTACACGGGCCGTGTTAATGAATTACAGTACCGTAACTCCTTGTGTCTTCCACATCTGAAATCATCTTATCCAGCAGAGACTCAGTTTCATGATCCACGAGAATACAGGGATGAAGATCTTAAGGTGTGTTATAAATGAACAGATATGATGTCTTAGTACTTTTTGAAGGCAAGGGATTGGAGGGACACTGCTGAGAAAGAATTTTAAGTGACTTTTTTTACTTTAGTAATTTCTGTATTTTTTAAACCTTAATTGTTTTGTAATATTTGAGGTTTTCACAGCGGTGAGTATGAAGATTTCTACCACATAAAGATCGACCAGACTACACAGCCCAACAACCCAGAAGACAGAAATCTTCTTAATTGTTTTATTTTCTAGATTTTTTAACCAGTTTTTGAACTTACAATTTGAAGTAAGAGGAACTTTCATGAGGTTAGATTTTATACAGAGAACTGGGAATATTAATCATAGCTGTGTTGATCCTACAGGAATGTTTCAAATATACTAATTGAAAGTGAATACTTATTTCAGAAAATGCAAAAAACAGTAGGGCATTTTGCACATCAAAGTATTGAATATTTGTGACAGCAACATGCCTCAGTATGTTAATGACCGTATTATGTGTTCGTGATGAAGGCAGTAGCAGAACGGAGTAACTGAGAAAATTAGAGATTAAATTGTATCTTTTCATCTAATTCTGAAAAACATAGTGATTAAACTGTAACTTACATTAAAGTATTACTTAGCCGTAGATGAGGGGATAATACTGGAATAGTTGTTTGAGAAATGGGTTACAAAGAAGTGAATTGGACTAAACTGGCTTAGATAGGGTCCATTGACTATTTTTGTGATGAAAGTGACTGATCCTGTTGTTCCACAACATGAAGGAATTGATTTATCAACTCCGTAGCTGGAAGTTAATGCATGTAGCCTGAGTTGTCATTATAATATTTCTTTTAGATCTGCAAGTATATAATTATTGATTTTTCTACTCCTTGTATTCACAATTTATATATTTGTGAACTTTATGTATATTTTAAATATGTTCTTGTAGTTGGGTTGTGCTGTGGATGTAGATCAGTTTGATGCCTTAAGTACCAGCATGTTACTGCCTTCAGAAAAACAACGTAAGAAGGATCGTGGACAGGTAAATGATTGCATGTATTATACATATGTGAGCATTGCAGCATGTGAGAAAACAAATATATATTCCCAGTCCTTGCATGTTATTTAAGAAGTTAGGAACATAAGAACATTTTGTTTATTACCATAAAATATTCCTTAATTTTGTCTTGTTATGGTTTATTTCAAAGTTTGAGGTTGGATTATTATTTTTACAGTGAGCTCTCACTTGTCTATGGGAGAATTATCATGATGAATTAGGAATATGCTTTTTTCTTCTTCTTATTTAATGTCCTTTAAGTCTTTGGCCATTCCATTTAAAATACCATTGTGTGTGGTGCTATTAGCGCAGTGTTTTCCAGGTATTAAAATTTAAACAAGATTTTACTATGGTAGGAGGAGCATTCCCCAGATTTTGTCTCAGTTGAGGTTTTCCCTCATTTAACATTCCATTATGTCATGACCAAGTTCCTGTGTGTACAGGTAAGTTTTATAGCATCTGTCATACAGGAGCTACATTTTATTTATGTGCACTAATAATATTGCCATTGAGTGGAATTCTGTTTCAAGCTGTGGTGGTGACTTTTTTTTGAAGTGGCGGAAAAAATTCTGTAACCATAATCCAGAGACTTGAATTAATAAGAGTGATTTTAAAAGAGGTATCTCCTTCTAAATTGTCCACAGATTATAACACAGGTTTACAAACTGTTCAGAACATAAAGAAGAATGTAACTAATGTGATTGATTTTGCATCATAGTTGGGTAGACTTTTGGTGCTGATTGACCAATTTAAAAGATTATTTACGGAATGCAGGAGCCTGTTCTCCAACACTACATGAGACAAAATTTTAAACTTTTGGGGCACTTTTGTAAATCATTTTTTGACGTTCTTTTAGCTTCACATTTGTCTATATGCAATAAATGTGGTCTTGATTAATGAAATTTGATTAAACTTGGCATGCTGATTTTTTACAAAAAGAAATTAAATCTGATTTTGGTACAAATCAGGCGGCTCTATACAATGCCCCAAAAAGCTGTGTGCACATTATAATATGGAATATTAACCTTGTGTGTGTACATCTTTTTAAGACGCTCTGCACATATGGCTTAAATGTGTTTTGAAGATATTTCAGTAAATATTGATTGAACTAAGAAATGTTTTAGGCAAAATGAGATACATATGTTATGATACAAAAGTTTGTAAATGTTTTGTTTTAAAGATAACCATTAAAAGAAGACTCCATGTAAGAATAATTACTGCTATCTTTTCCAAACTTTCTTATACTGCCTGAGAGTAAAAAGTTTAGTGTTATTAAAGTTGTATCTTATTTGCTGTCCTAAGTTTCACTATATTTATTGAACTGACATATAAGTATATTGACTGAAGGCTGAAGATATATTAGCTAGCTTTGAAACATGAATTAGCATCAGGACATCTGTTGTTGTAATATATTACTGACAAAATTATGACTAAGTTGTTTTATATTTTAGATTTGGTAATATTTATACAAAAGAAGACATGGGTAATTCTGTAATTATCTTTGTTACTTTAATTTTGGGCAGTAGTTCATCACTAAGGTGTTCTGTTTGGCTGGGTATCCTCAGTTTTAATTGGCTTCCACTCATTCTGATTACTGTACTATTACAAGTATCCTGTGTGTTTTGTGTTAAGTAAGACAGTTTCATTTTCAGACGTCATATAAGAAACCAGGTCCTCCAACTCCTGGTAAAAATGGTGGTCGTCTGTCTTTCCAGGTGAGATGGAGCTTTTGCATGGGTGTAATAGTGCTTGTATTTCTTCTCTGTGGTCCATTCTTTTGCTAGTGATTTGGAGGGTCCGACTCATCTGTTTGCCGTTTGCTGTATCTTCTTGAGATTGTTTTCTTGTATATTATGTAATGTAACACATGCAAAAACTATATTTCTCTTTAGTTAGTTTTTAATATACTTATTTCCAGAAGCAATTTAGAAACCTGTGTTGCATCTTTGAAATTATTGCAAATTGTAATGTAGTTATTTATTACAGTGACACCTTGTTATAATGTCAACTTGCATGGTGTTGTATTTCAACATTTAAATAGTGTGAGTTCAACTCCTTTTATTGATCAAGATTCTTGTTTACAGCAGAAGACTTCAAAAGACCTTCACTATACTTTGTAATAAATTTCTCAGCCTCAACAAGGCATACGTTTTTGTTAACAAAATGCTGCTCTTATATGAAAGTAGTTCTTTTATCATGTCTGCAGTGATTATGAATACATATTTTAAAATCACTCAAGTTTTTAAACTTCAGCAGTATCTATTTATGATGTACATAATTGTTTCATATTTTTTTCTATGAAAATAGGAATTATAAATTAATGTCAGAACTTTTTCTTTAATTAAACACCATATTTTATGATTCTGAAATTTAACAGACACGAGGTTCCTTGATATATATGTTTTAGGAAGCACCTGTTCTTACATATCTTTATTTCTCAGCCTTCTGCCTCTCTGAATAAAGAAAAACTTATTTTGACCCAGAATTCTGCAAACCCTATGCATTCATAACCTGGCATCCAAATTATCAAATATTTATATGCATGTGTATGCTATTAGGCTTTATTTATTCAATATTGATGAATCTGCAAATGTTTTCTTTCACAAATTCTATAAATTAACTGTGGTGCAGGCATATAAAAAGACAGCATAGCATGTTATGTCATTTCTGTTTTCAAATTTTCCTGATGGGTATGTTTCAATCAATAGGATGTATATGAATATATTTAGAAACATTCTATCTGTTATACTGCTTAGTGAATATTCTGTTATATTATCATATTCAAAAAATCAACAAAGAAAGTTGTGGTGCAGTTATTATTTTGATGTATGTATATATTTATTTGGGCATTACTTAATAATGCTCTCAAGTGCTAAGATTATATGCATTGTCATATGATGGATGGTTAGTGAATAATAAATTTGGAAATGGTAGTGGCCTAATTTATGGTGCTACCCCTGCATTTGTGTGGAAGGATTGAGGAAAACCATGACAACCCTCATTTAATATAGTTGGTCTCTGGGCTGAAATTTGAACCAAGGACCTCCTAAATATAAGGCAGGAGTGCTGTTCACTTGACCATGACATTTAGTACATTAATAATAATATATATGATGTACTTTACAGGGAACTGAGGTGCTTACACCTCGTGCACCACTGAGAGAGAGCAATGATGGAGCTTGTGTTCGAAAAGCTTCAACACCAAGTCGTCTGAAGTCACTGTTCACAAACAAAAATCGTCGAGATGAGGTGAGATGGGGGTTGCTATATTCTGTACTCCTAACCACATTACTGGTGCTTATTTTCTGTAATCTTGACAATCTTATGTTTCATATTTGATCTGTATACAGAACATATTTTACACGTATTCTTTTAGAATTTTTCCTTATATACTACATAATTATTGTACTTTTTTACAAATCACATACACATCATGTACAAGGAAAAGCAGGACATTTTGCATATACATGAGGATTGATTGCTTGTTTTTGTCTTATCTATAAGTTTTAATGTTGTAGTGTTTTGTGCAGTTTTAAAATACAGACAATGCTCAACAATTTGAGTTTTATTTTCAGTTCCTCTTTTGTATTGGGTTTATTTTCTTCAGAGTATACAATAATGCAATGATATGATGTGTTTTCTTATGCTTATGATCTGAATTATGAAGACTTGCATTTAGAGATATAGAGAATTTTAGAGTCTACACCAGAGAATGGTAGAAAATTAAGGTGACACAAGAATTTACAAATAAATCATGAATGTCATATGAGCCATTCTTCAGAGTCTTAAAATATTTTCATAACTCTCTCTTTAAAGCAGGAACAGAAAGCATCATACATTTTTTACAGAACATAGTAAATTGATATGCAAGGCTTAAATGAACTTTTTAGTGGAATACCTAGAGCCCGGTAATGACAGCAGTATAAAATATACCTGTTTTGTACTCTGTCCCAGGTTTGCAGTATCTGTGACACATACTTATGACACTAATTTGTATAATATTTTGCCATCTGTGATACATAAAAAATTGATGGAATTCATTGTATAAAATAGTTTTTGAACCAAAACACAATCCCTCGTCCCACATCTTTGGCTTCTTATTTCACTGTAGATGCAAGTTATTCGAATAAGATCAAGTGAGGAACGTGTAGGATGTGTTTACACTCTTGCTTATTCCCTCTTCCATGTATTTACACAAATAATTTCAATATTATAAATATTTCCTAAGAAAAAGTACTGTGTGTCAGATACTCTAATGCTCCTAGCAGGCTTAGTTTCTCATACCAGCACATTGTGCAAGTCCTGCTATAATAACTGCAGCACTTGTTTTATGACAATGTGGAAGATTGTTTTTTAGAGTTCCTGCTCCTAGTTTTTGCCGTCCTGTTATGTTAACACTGTGATTTATGCAGGGTGATCAAAAAGTCACACAATCCATTCCTCATATGCTCTATTTTAAAAAATAAATTATATTAATTTATGATCTGAAGCTTTCACAGCAACTAAGTGTAATGAATTCTTCGTGGGCTACCAGCCACATCAGGTGGTTTAATGAAGAAAACATTAATGTTATACAATACCCTGAGGACGAGAACAACGATGGCTCTCGAAATGTTCGTGTTTTATTCATTAAACCACCTTACATGGCTGGTAGCCTGATAAGAATTCATTATAAATTACACTGAAATCAGAAAACAAAAACAGTGTTACATCAAGTGTTGGAAATGTCCACCATGTTCAGCAATGCATGCATTTCCTCTTTTATTCTTGTTTGATGTTACCCAGTGAAGAGCTCCTCTGTCACAGAAATGGTTTACCAGATAAGATATTATTGATTTGTTTGGCACAGGAAAATCAGGAAATGTATCTCTAAATTCACTCCGGCAAGTTAAGTAAGAATGAACGCCAGGTAGTGTTTGACAATGAACATTGGTTCCACTTGTGAACAAGACATCTTTGTACTTCATCTGTTGAAACACAACTGACAGACTAGTGTGAGATGTGACCTGAGTGGGTTCTTGTACAGTCAATGATATTGTGTGTTTATTAATCCAATTAAATGTTATTGAATTGCAGTCATCAATAAATTGTTTAATATGTGGCTTTTTTATTGCCCCGTATTTACTTGATGGAAGCGGCAGTGGTCTAATTTCAGATACTGTGCTGTTATTTGTGTGGAGGGACTGAGGTAAATCACCAAAAAATCTGACAATTGTAAATCTCCTAGCCAAGATTGAAACTTATGTTTTCCCATATATGAAACTGAAGTGCTACTGACCCATAACTTAAGTTTTTTTTTCTCTTGTTGCACTAGTGAAATTGTTTGTAGCACATTTAATTTCACTGAACATTCAGTAATCAGTTTCTGCAATACAAACCCAACAGCATGCACGTAATTATTGTGCTATTGAGGTCAAAATTTTATGCCAAATTTTGGAGAACTTGGCACTAACAAGTCTGGTCTGTACATAGTCCCCCAGAAGTCATGGTAATATTTGAAACATAATTCAAAATGTATATGTGTATGTATGGGGATAAAAAATTATGGCTGCCTGTTCGCCATTGGTGTCTAATTTCCCAGTTGACATTTAGGAGTTGGCTTTCAAGGTTGTATTTGCAGTCAGTGAGATGTACCCAATACTGCATACTATTGCCCTGAGTGGTGGCATCTGATTTCTTTCCTTTTGGCTCATTAGACTGGTACAATACACCTTATCCCTTATAAATTTTGTTTTCTTTAGCAACCAAAATATATGTCTACCTAGATTCCATTTAAATTGTTTATTTATTAGATGTAAGGCATCTAGGGATACTTGTCAAAAAAAAATGCTGCATTTATTTTGGCACTTAATTATTTTGATTAGGAGGCAATAGCAGCCTGCAGAAAAACTTACAGAATCAGTATAAATTATGAGCAGTAATTAAAGTCTTAGAATTTTGAGTACCATCCAAACATTTTAGGTAAGCATTCGTTAGGCTCCTATTTGGCAGTTTATTGAGAACTGATGTTATTTTGGGGAATTTTTATTGGGTTGTTGCTCTTGCTTAACCCTTGGTTTACTGCATTATACAAACTTATTGTTACTTTTAGCCTATTATATTCTCTACATTATTGTTTCTTGTTAGAGATATTTGCATCTTATGCACATGTCTCTGCCATTTTTCTTTTGCTTTGGGAAAATAGTTGGCTTTGCGTTTTAGAATAACTCTCTTGTTACAGTCTTGGCATCTCTTGCATTTTAGATTCTCTCCAGCCTTCCATAGAATAATGTGCTGTAAAATCTTCCAGCTCTGCAACAGGGACACAAACCTTTTGGGGATGGACTGGCCTAGCAGCTATTTGAAACAAAAATATAGAAAATGTAGCTCCTGTTACATTTAATAAAAGCTCTTGTTTAAAAACATTTGAGGAGGGGATGAAAGGAACTGTGCCTCTAATTCACATTGCTCTTTTAATGCACTGAAATTGTTCCATTGTTTAAGAGAACTTGCATACTGGTATCCATATTACAGAAGCAATAATAGAAGAACAAAGTTATTGGTTCTGTAGATCCTATACTGTTAGGTTTTTTTTTATTGTTTTTCATAATTTAATTACTAGGCTTTTTCTTTTAAATTTTATTATATTGATTATGACTGTGAGTACTTGTTCTGTTTGCAGAATACTCCTGTAACTCCACGTGGCCGAAGACTGAGCAATATTTTTCGTAGACAGGTGAAAAATCATCAATGAAAATTGTTTGTTCAGCTGTTTGTTTTTATGCAGTAATGAAGCATTAACTTTAGATGTTTAAGAACAAAATATATAGGACTTCATTATTATTAATATGTTTAGCTACACCATTTCAAAAATATGTATTCAGTGCCTGTAATTTATCATTAAGTGAAAAACGTAAATTACCTCCATGTTACAAATCGAATGTTCTTCAAGAGACATATATTAGCTTATAACAAGTTGAATATGCAGTCCTATCTATGCCATAGTTAGAGGAAAATTACAGGCATATTTGCATACCTCCCAGTGGCACACATTTAAATTCAGAAGCTTATTTCACAAAACTTGATTTCTGGTAATGTGCTGGTGAATGAACATGTAAGGCACTTGCATTAAGTGGTTAGTCTGGATCAAGGATGGGAAATTAATTTTTATTTGGAAGCTGAATGGGTCTATTTTAAAGTAACTGTAGCCTTCTGGAGAGCCTTTGAGGAAAATTATGCTTTCCAAAATTTGTTGGTCTCAGTAACTGAATTTACTTTTAGATGCATAAGAATTACATTAGTACTAACTGATATGGATAGAGTATCCTAAACTCTGGATGCATTTCAAGAAGATACAATCTGGATAAAGATACTTCTGTTTTATGTGGGATATTGAATATTTTTCCATCTTCAAGATATTCTGTTGTACTATTACTGAAAGACTGGTAAATTAAAACATCATTCAAGAGCCTACAGTTACTGTTTCATCTTATCTTTTAAACAGACACATGTGAGATATTCTTCCAGAGTTAGGATGTTTCTGTATATAGCCTACATTTGGTAGCTTGTGATACAAATATTTTCTTCTAACATAATTCTTTCACACAACGGTTAGTATATTACTATTTTATTGCTGCATACACTACACAAGATGCAATATTAATGGATATGA